>PVKS010033567.1:0-21611 GCA_004027875.1 Aplodontia rufa | reverse complement strand
TACTGGCCATTTTATTATATGACAGTGGAAGTTTTTTTTTTTTTTTGGTTATGTCCCTCAGACTATAATTTATTTAAGTGCTCTGGGGTCTTACCCCTAAAACACAATGACTGTGGAGGGCTAATAACCCCTTTTGTTTGCCTCTGTATTTGATGTATTTGTAGGACTGGTTGCCCATTGAGTGGGTTGATTTTAGTCAGCATGTTTTCTGTTCCCATTTACATTGATTTTGGAACCCAGGGGTAGCTCTACCACTGAGCTAAATTGCCAGCATTTTTTAGTTTTTTTTTTTTGAGACAGTGTCTTGCTAAGTTGCTGAGGCTGGCTTTGAACTCTTGATCTTCCTGCCTCAGCCTCCCAAGTTCCTGGGATTACACTTTTGCACCACCACACCTGACTAGACCATTTTAATTTTTTTTTACCCATGATATATAGCTATAATTTTATATTTATGAATGTTTATGTGACAGAGAACAGGATTAGCGAAGAAAAATTTTTTTGTAGTGGGGATTTGACCCAGGGGTGCCCAGTACTGAACTGCATCCCCATCTCTTTTTTATGTTTTATTTTGAGACAGGGTCTCACTAAATTGCTGAGGCTGGCCTCTAACTTTTGATCCTCCTGCATCAACCTCCTGAGTCTCTGAGATTATGTGCATACTCCACTGTGCCCTGCAAGATTAGTGAATTTGATGGATAATATTCGCTACTATTTATTGAGCTCTTACCATGTGCCAGGTTAGAATTACGAGTGAGGGTTATTTGACACAGAAAGGAATCTAAAAGATCAAAGTAAATTTAATTTTTTTTGGTACATTAAAGTTGTTGTACATAATTATGGGATTTGTTGTTGAATTTCTCTAATAATATAAAAGCTGCATTTCATTGATCTCTTCTGTACTAAGGATTGAAGTAGACCCTTTGTGTTGTATTTCTGATACTTGCCTAATATCTTTGCAGGGTTTGGGTATTGAGGCCCTTGAGAGACCAAGTGACTGGGTGGTGTCCTGTGCTACGAGGTGTTACTGCCAGAGCAAGGCTGGGCTGTCTCCAAAGCCAGTGCCCTTTCCATGCAACCATGCTTCATCTCTGATTACGCTTAGCTGCTTGTCACCTAGCTGCCCACCCTCTGCAGCTGGAAAAAGAAAAAAACTCCCCTCCCAGGATAAACTTTTTTGTTCATTAGAATATTAAGTCAATTTCAATAAGTGTTTAATGTCCAGTCTTTTTTTATTTTTAAAAAATTTTTTATTAAGAAATTTATTTGGGGCTGGAGCAGTGGCTCGGCAGTTTCGGCGTGGCAAGTGTGAGGGCCCGGGTTCGAGCGCCAGCACCACACACACAACTAAGGGGGCCATGTGAAAAACTAAATAAAGTTATTAAAAAAAAAGAAATTTGTTTGTTGAACAATCAAACATGCTTCTAATGAAACATTATAATATATATACAAATTCTGAAAATTAGACTTACTCCCTACAGCCCCCCCCAATTACCCACTCTTATCCCTCCCCCCACCCAGTCTTTTAAATGGGACCTTTTATTTAAGTTAGGTAAATAAAGTGTCAAATTTTGTTGTCAAATTATGCTGAATCTTTAAAGCTGATTTACAAGTTTGTGTGTGTGGAGGGACACTTTAATAACTTTGGTTGAAGGATGCTAGCTGACTTCTAAATTGTCATTGTAACCCCTCATTGAAATTTGTTAAAAATGATTATTAACTATAGTCAAGGTCACTGCTAAAAAAAAATGAGTTTCCTGTGAATTATCATACTCTGCTTTATTGGAAAAGAGTTAACTAACTTTCCAATTAACTTTTCTTTTTCCAGGGCTGAGGACCAAACTCAGGGCCTTGCGCATGCTACTGAGCTAAATCCCCAACCCCTCCAATTAACTTTTATAGGATAGGTGTTTGCTCCCGTCTTTACTTCCCAGCTGTTTCTAAGATCTTCTTCCCATCTAATGGTGTTGGTCATATTTCAGGCAGTGTTCTGTTTAGTATTGAATTGTTTCCTAAACAGTTTCTCTTTTACTTTCTTTGATGATCTTCTGAACCAAAAGTCTCTTTGGTTCTCCACCAGGCGGTCATCCCTTGGGGCTAGTATTTTTTTTTTAAAGAGAGAGAAAAGGAAAGAAAGAGAGAATTGGGCTGGAGTTGTGGCACAGCGGTTGCGGCATTTGCCTGGCATTCGTGAGGATGCGGGTTCGAACCTGAGCACCACATACACAACAGAGTGTCAGAGCACCGAAGGACACATGAACAACTAAATGGAATTGATTCTCTCTCTCGTTCTCACTGTCCCTCTCTCTCTCCTTTTTTTTTTTTTTTTTTTTTCCAGGGCTGAGGACCGAACTCAGGGCCTTGTGCTTGCCAGGCAAGCGCTCTGCCACTGAACTAAATCCCCATCCCCTCCCTCTCTCTTTAAAAGAAAAAAAGAAGAATCAGTTTTAGTTTCTCATCTGGCATTTGTAGCTCAGACACCTGGTTGTGTATGTGGTGCTAGGGTTTGAACCCAGGTCCTTGCGAATACCAGGCAAATGCTCTGTAATCACTGAGCAACTGCTCTAGCCCCATCTTTCCTTTTTTTTTTTTTTTTTTTTAAAGTCTATGTTTTCTTTTCTTTTCTGTCTTTCTAAAGAGAGAGGAACAGTGAGAGAGAATCAGTTTTATTTAGTTTTTCATGTGGCTTTTGTTGCTCCGACATTTAGTTGTACGTGGTGCTGGGGTTTGAACCTGCGTCCCCACACATGCCAGGCAAGCGCTGTAACCACTGAGACACCACTCCAGCCCCTAAAGTCCATGTTTTCTTTTTTTTTTCTTTTTGTTTTGTACCAGGTATTGGACTCAGGGGTGCTTAACCACTAAGCCACATCCCCAAACTTTTTATTTTTATTTTAAGTTTTGAGACAGGGTCTCACTAAGTTGCTTAGGCCTTACTAAATGCCTGAGGCTAGCCTTGAACTTGTTTTCCTTCTGCCTCACCCTCCAAGGGGCATAGGAATATCAGATCCCATGTTTTCTTTCTTTCTTTTTTTTTAAGAGAGAGAGGGACAGTGAGAGAGAAATAGAGAATCAATTTTATTTAGTTTTCATGTGGGTTTCGTTGCTCCCAGATTTTGTTGTGTATGTGGTGCTGGGGTTTGAACCTGCATCCTTGTGCATGCCAGGCAAGCACTGTAACCACTGAGCCACTGCTCCAGCTCCAAAGTCCTTGCTTTCTATAGATCAAAATTGAGGCATGAATTTTCTGCTTTTGCAGATTCCACCCTGATATAAATAGAACCATTGTCTGCTGTTGCCATTGTGATCTTATGCAGGATGGTAGGCAGTCCTCTGTCCCAAAAAAGATAATTTATTTGCATTGATAAGTCTGATTATGCTTGGAAGCTTATGTTCTTTATTGTGCAATTTAACCAACCTGCTCATTGAGGCTCCATGACCCTTTACCTAGATGATAGTCAAATAGAGTTAGGTAAATAAAGTGTCCTTGGTTTATATGGTCTGTAATGTTTAGCTTATGACTACTGCTAGATAGTAATTTCTCTTGTTAGTTGAGAATTTATTAAAGCTCTAAACATAAAAACATGAAGTAAAATAATAATTTTGCATGAGGTCCTTTCTAAAATTTACTTTTTTTCTTAATAGTGTATTTTGAGTGTGCTTTATTAGTAACATTTTATAGTATCAGTTCTGGTGTAACCTAATAAAGTTGTGTTTAACAGCTAACTTTAGTGTGGCATGTTATAGTTTACAAGTATTTCACCTACATTACTAGTTCATCCACCCAGGTATCCTATGATTACTACTGTAGTAATCTTATGAAATGGTGGTGGTAGCTTTGTTTGATATATTAAAAAGGTGAGTCTGCAGCTGTAACTTGCGGAGGAATATTCAGGCGAGTGGTGGAGTTGGAGCTACTCTCAAATCCCTGCCCAGACGTCTTCCACCTCCCAGAAGGTTCACCCTTCTGTTACATAGTTCATAGTCAGAGAGCTTTTATGGTGTTAGGTGTTTTTTTTTCTTTTCAGTTATGAGGTGATGTGTAGTATAACTGATTTGTAACTAATTGGAATGCTACTGGAATCACTTATTTTAAAAATTCCTATTGGGTTCAAGATTATATCTTACTAATTCCATGAGGACAGGGACTGTGTCTTATTTGTGCACACCTGTCCCCTCAGAGGCTGGAATAAATGCAGCCCGCAAACAGTAGGTGCTGACGGGAAGGAAGCAGTGAATTTAGTTTACTCTTGCATTCTGGTCAGTGCCTTCTTGAATGGGAACAAAGGGCTTCCATGGTCTGTCTTTCCTTTGCTGTTTCTTGGAGTAAGAACTACATAGATACTTTGGTAATAATCTTGATGGTTTTGGATTTTCATTTAAAATTGATTGGGAGATTTCTAAAAATTTTGTGCTCATAGAAGTGTGATATAATATCTGAATCTCTGCTGTGGGAAAAGATGTGTGAGATCCAGATGGTTGCAGACTTAGTGTATTTCTCCTCTCGCTCTGCTGTTGTTGATAGCAGTGTTTCTTCCTCTTTTCATTATGTTTTGTATGAGTCTAGCAGCTGCAGTTTTCCATTCTAGTTTTTTTTTTTTTTCTGCTTTGGGTTAGAAAACTAGATATGCAAACTTAAAATAATAGTTTGGTACAGTGGAGCTTGAATAGAGGTGAAGGGCTTGTGTGGACTGTGTTCCATGGTTGTAGGCATTTGGGCTGCTCCAGACCTTATTTAGTTCCTTTTCATGTCAGTTTTGAGTAGGGTAGGTTATGGAACAACTGTGGGTTCTAGATTGGAAGGTTTTAGTACAGGTTGGTTTGCCTTATCTGACATGCTTGGGAGAAGAAATGTTTCGGATTTCAGGATTTTCTGGGTTTTTGGAATTTTTTCATAGACTTGCAGATTGGATTTCCTAATCTGAAAATCTGAAAGGCTCTGCAGTCTGAAGCTGTTGAGGATATTTTGGATATTTTGATTAGGGATGCGCTTCCTGTTATAGTGTACTATTTTCAAAAAGAAGAACCTGAGCTGTTAAGATATTGGAGAACAATTGAGAGCTCATGATTTTATTTCTGAAATAGTTTACAAAGCAAATAGCAACTTTTTAGTGTCTGTTAAACCATAGTGACAATGACAAACTGAAGTGAGAAAAACACTTTGTGATTAAAAATGCCCAAAGCATCTCATGTAAGGAATTTTGTTACTGTTGCCACTTAAAGGGGAGGGGGACCTTTAGATAAATCAGACCTGAGAGCTTGGGAATTAAATTTTGTCCTCTCATGTCTAGTTCTAAAAAAATGATTATGATTTGCATTTCCTAAAGGTAAGTTTTCTCATATTTTGCAGTTTAATGTAACATTACTTATGCGCACAATGCCTTTCGATGATTTTTCCTACTCATTGCATTTGTATCATCAAACATGTGGCAAGGACATGTAGGAATAAAGTATTAGCAGATAGTTACGGGGTGGAACACACAAGTTGAAAATCAGGCTTGTATGATTGGTCAGTATATGATGTCCAGTTCCTTCAAAATAGCAATTACAAGGTACCCCAGCTCTCTCATCAGGAAGTAATTGAGACCATAAAAAAGGAGTGTTCTCCTGTCCCTTATATATGTGTCCCTATGAAATGTTCACCCTGTTCTCAGGCATTGGTGTCTTTTTTTTTTTTTTTTTAAGAAATTGGGGGTGCTGGAGCGGTGGCTCGGTGGTTACAGTGCTTGCCTGGCATGCACAAGTACACGGGTTCTTAACCCCAGCAACCCATGTACACAACTAAGTGTCAGAGCAACTAAAAAACTCAATAAAAATTGATTCTCTCTGTCTCCCTCTCTCTCTCACTGTCCTTCTCTCTTAAAAAAAAAAAAATAAAGAGGGGACAGAGAGAAAGAGAAAGAGAGAGGCAATCTTTAGTTTTTCATGTGACCTTCATTCCTCAGACACTTCCTTGTGTACGTGGGTGGTGGGGTTTGAACGCAAGTCCTCGCGCTTGCCAGTCAAGCACTGTAACTGCTAAGCCACCGCTCCAGCCCCTTGTGTCTTTTTTTTTAAAGAGAGAATTTTATTTAGTTTCTCATGAAGCTTTCATTGCTGCAACACTTTGTTGTGTACGTGGTAATGGGGTTTGAACCTGCATCCTTGTGTATGCCAGGCAAGCACCATAACCACTGATCACCGCTCCAGCTCCTATTTGTGTCTTTTGTGGACTGTCTATGTGCTGCAAGCTATGCCATCATTTTTTAAGAAACTTCCTTTCTTGTAAATTTTAGGTTTCCCCCAAATTCGAGCAATATATGTCTTCATTTTTGGGGGTGGGGGAGAAGACCTCCCCCGGTAAATTATTGTCTCTTATTTTCCAGGAGTTTCCTAACCACATAACCTCTCAGAACTGAGCAGAAGCAAAATTGTTCCTGGAACGGCCTCTCTTTAAGGTACACATAATTTGACTTTATAATTTCATTCCTGTCTGTAATTGGTGATGCTTTTGAATTCTTCATTGTCTTGTGTGGAAAATTATTTTTTTAAAAAATTTCTGACTGTAATAATAATGTTAGCAAAACAGAAGACATTTCATGTAGTTTGAATTTCTTTTCTTACTCTTGATTTAATTGGAAAGTAGTTCAGGAAAAGTAGTTGGCAGACTGTAAAACCCTCTAGCAAGCACTGCCACATATATTAAAGTTACCAGACGTGAGAATGGACCACTGAAGTTGTCATTAAACATAGCTCCTTCACTCAGCATCTTGGCCATAGAAGCTTTTGTAGTTGCATTCTTTTAAAAAGCCTTTGATTTCTTAGAGTGTTTATGTTAAACTTGGTTTTCAAACTTGTGGAACTAATTCATCATTGTTTTCTGTTGTGAGATAGGGTTATAAATCAAGCTCCGTTTACCACTGGCAGCCAGTGATCGCCCAGACAAAAAAGAGAGTTTTATTATAAGCGTGCTGAGGGTTTTAGTCTTCTGTCAGGGTGCACTGCAGAACGTACTACATGTGTTAGCACTGCTTGTGTTCATTGGCACTTTGCCTCTGAAAGCTGAAAGGACCTCAGCAGATCCTGTCTATGAGAATGTGTTTAGTAGGCAGTTAACCTACTTTGGAGGAATGAGAAAAGTAAACGCATGGCAATTAGAAAAATTGCGCAAAGTTCAGCGATGCACTTAGACTCATCACGGTGAATTTGTATGATGCTTTTCAAAGATTGCATCATGAGGTATCAGGATTCCTTTAGTATGTTAGCTCTCTGCTGTTAACTGAGGTTTTGTCAGATATGCTATTACAAAGTTGTTTGGGGAAACAGGCATAGGAGAGTGGATTGCCAAGAGTTAGACATACAGTTACTATCTGACTTGGGAGTGGAACCGAAAGTCACAACTCAAAAGTTTGTTCTGATTTAACATTATTGGGTGCTGTTTAGCAGCAAGGCTGGTTTCTGAGAAACTGAGTCTTGATACTGGTTGGTTTTATATGAAGATGTTGGTCAGTACAGTCATGTTTCTAGGTAATTAGCACTTGGTTACAGACTGAAATTTCCTTTTCTGAAAGGAAAAGCCAATTAGCCATTATGTTGAATCTAGCCCTCAGTGAGGAACATGTCACACAGTGCAGCTTGTAAAAATCTCCAGCAGATTATGGATAGGTATTCATCTTGGTTGGTTTAAAACATTTTTCTGGGGCTGGAGTGGTGGCTCAGCAGTTACCGTGCTTGCCTGGCAAGCACGAGGACCCGGGTTCGAACCCCAGCACCATGTACACAACTAAGTGTTGGAGCAACGAAGGCCATGTGAAAAACTAAAGTTGTTTCTCTCTTTCTCTGTCTCTCTCACTATCCCTCTCTCTTTAAAACAAAAACAAAAACATTTTTCTGGGTACTGGAGCAGTGGCTCAGAGGTATCGCACTTGCCTGGCAAGCACGAGGACCTGGGTTCAAACCCCAGCACCACATACACAACTAAGTGTTGGAGCAATGAAAACCAGGTGAATAAATAAATAAAATTGGTTCTCTTTCTCGCTCTCACTCTTCCTCTCTCTCTTAAATTTTTTCCTGTTTTAAAAATAATTTTAGACTTAAAAAACCATAATTACAAAATAATGTGTGTTTGAATGTAATTATTTTAAAAATGTCTGCCTGGGAGAGGGGAGCTTGATACGGATTTTTTTCATCACTTTTTCTTTTTTTTAAAGAGAGGACAGAGAGAGACAATTTTTGTTTTTTTCACATGACTTTCTTTGCTCTGACACATGGTTGTGTATGTGGGTGCTGGGGGGTTTGAACCCGTGTACTTGTGCATGCTGGGCAAGTGCCAAAACCGCTGAGCCACCACTCTAGCCCCTTTAAAAAAAAATTGTTTTTTTTTTTTTATTAAGGAGTTGAGTTATTGTGCAATCATAAATGCATGTAAAGTAACAATATGGTATGCATTTGTTCTTAGACCAGAATTACCTCCACATCATCCACACCCCATTGGTAAAGATTTAAGGTTAGAAAATGAAAATAAGATTTATGGCTCATTAGATTATACAGGTAAATTTCTTTTCAGTTGAGTGTGGTGTGATGGTTTAAGTGTGAACAATTAATAATGAGTTCTCTTTTGTTAGCTGTTTCTTTAGACAGACCACCCAATAGTCACGTTTGTATGGAAAGAAAATCTTCCATTGCATATTTGGCTTTGGGCCAGGTGTAAGACAAGGTCCATATTCAGTCACTTATACTGGATGCAAAGATCTTGAAGAGTCTGAGGGGCTGCCAAGTCATTATTTTGGGCTGATTTTATTGTCTCCTCAGGGATGATCCTGTCTTTCTCTTACATAGGGGTCCTTTTTTTTTTATTTTAGTAGTTTGGTCGTGTTTCTTTTAAATAACTTTTTATTATTGTGTAGTTTTATTGCTTGATATTGACCTTAAAGCCATCTGTAAGTCTTGGAAACGTGATTACGTAGAATGATAATGATTGCTGTGCATTTATACTCATGGTTGCCCTGGGTAGAGGTGTTTGGATAATGTTTGGAGTCAATGAATTTTTGGGGGGTGGAGGATGGGGGAGAGGAAAGGAACAGAAGGGAATGAGTTTACTTACAGAAGATGTAATTGCTTTGCAGCTAGAAAGGTGTGTCAGAAAAGGATCTTGGAAGTAGCTATTGGATATAAGGAGTGATGTGAATATTTTAGGTGTATTTGAAGGGTTTTGAAAAAAATTTTATGTAGGAAACTTGACCAAGTTTCTCTGAGAGTGGAGCCTCTCAAAAACTAAAATGAACAGATTAATGGATTTACAATTGGTTGTTTAAAGGTTTCTGCTTGTGTCTTTGATGGGTAGTTTAACAAATAGTGCTTGCTTCAGCAACACATATACTAAAATTGGAGCGATACTGAGATTAGCAGGCCCCTGCGCCAGGATGACACACAGATTTGTGAGGCACACCATAGTTTTGTTTTTTTTTTTAATTTAAATTTTTATTTTTGAACAATCATACAAATTTTTAAAAAAATAATATAAAATGTATATAGTTTCTGGATACTAGATTTACCCCCAGGAGTGCCCCCTCCCCATTTTCCCACCCGTATTCCTCCCTTCCCTTACCCACAATATCTCTAAACACACCATAGTTTTGTATTGGTATTAAGAAAGCATTTTTTGGGCTGGAGCGGTGGCTCAGCAGTACAGCGCTTGCCTGGAATGTGCCAGTACGCAAGTTCAAACCCCAGCTCCACATACACAACTGAGTGAGCAATGAAAGCTACCTGAAAAATTTAAAAAAATTGATTCTCTCTCTCTCTCTCACTGTCCCTCTCTCTTAAAAAAAAAAAAAGAAAGCATTTCTTTGTTTTACAAAAAAGTTTAACAGATTCTGTTCAGCACTTCTGTGCAAAATGTACATTTTGCCATTTATGATTCACATGTAGTAGATGCTTAATTTTTGTTGAATATCGAATATTGAAGGAGCATATTCTAAAATGGCAGTGGAGGGGGGATGGAGCGGTGGCTCAGCGGTATCCTGCATGCCTGGTATGGGTGAGGACCTGGGTTCAAACCCCAGCACCACACACACAACTAAGTGTTGGAGCAACAAAAACTAGCTGAAAAGCTAAATAAAGTTGATTCTCTGTCATTCTCCCTTTGTCTTTAAAAAAAAAGAATACAATTGCAGTAGGTATTTGGGTATTGCTAATCCCCCTCTCCCCTGCGCTGGGGCTGGAATCCAGGGCTTTGACTGAGCATGCTGGGCAGGCACTCCCCTCCCCCTGCACTACACCCCAGCTGGCTAGTGCTTTATCTGGTAAGGAGCTGGAATGCTCCTTTGCATCTGTTTCATGTTTCCTGAGATTTACTGAAGGACTTGCAAGGGGAGATATTTAACAAAATATTTGTGGTAATCTTAAAGGGAAGTTTGCACAGAATTGAGATCACTTCTTTTGTTTGTTCCTTTTCTTTCTGTCTTTTTAAAAAAAATGTCACTTATTACAAAGGGGAATGATGTGTTGATTACAAGTAAGTATAGGAATTAACATTATAAGTCATGTGCTAAACCAGGTAGAATTGGTTAATAAAAATGCTTAAGTAGTTGTACTATAAATATTTTAGTGTTTGTTACTTGAAAGTGAATAAGACCTGTTGCACGGAAGTTTTATTAAACTATTTCTGGAAGGATCTTCTATATTAAATCACTAAGACTTTGTGCTTAATATGATGTATTCATGGTGGATTTATTGCTGAGAGAGGAATACACTTTTGGTGCCTTCTTAGTACATCATGTGTAGATTAGGAAAGGTGGCATGGCTTTCATAGAGATCCCATGCCAATATCCTCCTTCCTTACAACCTGCAGAAAGCACTCGACACTGTGCAGTGGTAGCTACCAGTCAAGGTGAGACGGTATTTCTGTGAGAAGATTTGTGTGTCACCAAGCTAATGTTAGGACCAGGGTAGCGGGAAGGACAGCTTTGGAATTCAGGGATCTTTTGAAGGAAATCCCTGCAGCTCCACTGCTTTGCCCCTCTTAGTGTTGCGCTCATTGTGTGTGCTCCATAAATGTAGGAATTGAGAGGAGGCTTTCCTGAGCTGGTGGGTAAAACCCTTGGACCAGGACAAAAATGGCCTGGCTGCATGGGAGGCAGGAGTGAAAGCCAGATACAGGCTTCACCATCAAAAGCTTTTTCACCCAGAACTGAAGAATTTTTGTGTTTCAAACCTTTCAACTTCATTTTACTATGTATAAAATATTGTTCTCCAAGAAGACTCAAAGCATTTTGATCTCTTGAGCAAGTCCTTAATTTACCTGGTGGAAAAAGTCCTTAGGGATGTTATGAGACTGAAGTTTGCATTTAAAGATTTAATCTTCGGGGCAGAATACTATTGAGCAACAGGTTCACAATTTATGCAGAATCATTGGTTCTACATTTCCACGATTCCCCTCAAGGCTGCTGAGGACTTTGTAAATAGTAGTAGGGAAGGTTTCATTTGTGGAATCAGAACAAAATTACGGAGGAGGTCCATTGAAGATCTAGATCACTGTGAGTAAGCAATACATTTTCCCTTTCACAGCTACAGTGTCTGTCCTGGAGTCTCTGGCCTCTCTGTCACTAGATAGGTAATAGGGGTCTCCTCCCCCAATACACAGGTTGTGACAACCAATAGATGCCTCCAGACCTTGGCAGATGTCCCCTGGGGGAACAGAATTGTCCTGTCTTGAGAACCACTGCTTTACATTTGCTTTTCAGGCTTAAATAAGACACAAGCCTTAAATTAACAATTGACTAAAATTTTGTTGTCAAATGAGTACTGCTTGGTGAATTCTTTTTTGCACTGCTAGGGATTGAATCCACGGCCTCAGGCATGCTAGGCAAGCACTCTTCCACTGAGCTATAACCCAACCTACTCCTTAGTAAATTTTAGTGTTCATCTTGTTGGAAATTTAAAATTTATTACCTACAGTCTTATTTGCAAAATATACACATTTTTAATTTGTAGTTTCTAGCTTTCTTTTTATTTAAAAGAGAGGGATGGTGAGAGAGAGAAAGAAACAATTTTTATTTATTTTTCATCTGGTTCTGGTTTCTCTGACACCTACTTGTGTATGTGGTGCCAGGGTTCGAACTCGTGTCCTCGCGCATGCCAGGTAAGCACTCTAACCACTGAACAGCCGCTCCAGCGGCAGTTTCTGACTACTTATTTCAACCTCTTATTAGCTATGTCCTCCAAGTGTGCTTGGGGTGAGCATTTTGGGGGTGGTCTTACAAAGCCTCTTAACGTTTAGAAAAGCCATGCTTGACTGCAATTGGAAATACTGGTACTTTAGACAGCAGTAACCAAAAGGATCTTTTTGGGCCCCACCCTTTCTAATTTTACAGTTCATTCACAGTCGTAGGCTTCACCATCCAGGGCAGAGTTGTTTTACTCCTTCTGAGATAGGGGAAGACGTTGGATCAGTTTGCTTTGGCTTGTTTTCTGACCTTGTGACTTAAGCTCAGCGTTGTGAAATTGAGTATACTATAAGTGGTTTTGTTGTTCTTGTTGGTAAATAGTGCTCTCAAGGCAGTTGAGAAAGAATGGGGAAGGGAAATTGAGTGGGTAAGTTAGGAAAAGATAACTATTCTCTTACTTGCCGGAGGGAGAAAAAAGTGAAGCAAGGTGGTTAACTTTTCAACCATTCTGTACTTGTTTCTTGATATTGGCAGCTTGTCTGCTAAGACCATGATCTAGATCTTCAATGGACCTCCTCTGTTATTTGTTCTGATTCCAAAAGTAAACAAGGAACAACTGCACTGTTGGGAAATTTGGTGAATGAGGTAATGCTTATGCCTCCCTGGCCCCAGCCAAGTTTCTTTTGGGTTTTATAGTTGTTTTTTTTTTTTTTTTCTGTTTGGCAAGAGGGAGTGAGCCAGAACTCCTATAGTAACTTACTTGCTCTGCTCATTGATCTCTTTATAGAGCTCTGCCTCTAAAATCATTTTGAGGCTTTTTAAAAAGTTACAGTAGCAGGCAGTTACTTTGTAGTAGAACTTCCAGTCACTTAGCATGCTGGACTGGCTTGGCTGGCTGTTTTCCTGAGAGACCTGCCATTTCTAGTCTTTGTTGCTGCTGGTTATTTGTGACTTGCTTAAAATGTTTTCAGCTTTTTGAAGGATGAGAGTGAATATAAGAACTGTCTATATTTTTGACTTATGAAGAAATTTACATGCACTTGGAAATAATGCTTTTGGAGTCCTAACTTGCCAAACAAAACAATCTCCTGTGTGGCACCCCTACCCCCAAGAGTAAAGTCACCAGTCGGAGGTCTGTTCCTCTTCTCTTCATCTTCTCTACCTTTACTTGTAATGGAACAAATGCTATAGAATGGTCTTTGCTGTTCCAGTTATTCCTCAGGATTGTGAGCCTTGTGTGGGTCCAACAGTTTTCTGGTTTAGGGTCTGTAATTAAATGAGACCATCTGAAACGATCTGTTAGGAAAACAGATATGTCTGTCATCATAAGGAAAAAGAAACAGCAAAAGCAAGAAAGCCCTCCTCCTTTCAGTTAAATAAAGGAAATGCTTCAAGAGTACCAGTCTGAGCCTGTGGACCTAAGACAGAAGCAATGTTTACCTTACCCTGGTAATGGTGTTACTAACCCAGTTTGGTTTCAGTTTCTCAATATTTGAGACCAGAAACCTTTACTATACCCATATACCATATTACTATTTAAACCCTCTCCATGCTTTTAAATTTGCACTTTTGATGGTGACCTATAGTTTGTCATTCCTAATCTTCAATAATAAATGTTCTACCCTACTGACTCTGTGAAATGAACATGCGGAACATGTGGGTATTATAAATCTTCTAAAAATACTGCAGGCAAGGGCTGGAGCGGTGGCTCAGGTTATGGCGCTTGCCTGGCATGCGTGAGGACATACACAGTGAGGTGCCAGAACAGGGAAAGCCACGTGAAAACCTAGGTAAAGGTTGATTCTGTCTTCTCTCACTGTTCCTCTCTCTTTAAAACAAACAAAAAACTACTGAAGGAAATTTACAAGGTGAGATAGCTTACTGTACACCAGTAAAAAACAAATTTCTAGGGCCTGGAGTAGGGCTTAGCAGTTACAGCCCTTGCTTGGCATGTGCAAGGACGTGGGTTCAAACTCCAGCACCATATACACAATGAAGTGTTGGAGCCACAAAAGCCACATGAAAAACTAAATAAAATTTATTTTCTCTTTCTCTCTCCCTCATTGTCCCTTTCTGTAAAAACAAAAACAAAACAAAACCATTTCTAATAACATAGCTATATGCTAAATGGGGCTGTTTCATAAATGAGTAGGTAACACCAATTTTGACTGAATATTGGCAATTACATATCTCCTCCATAATTTACCTTTTTATTTTCTTTCCCTTACAACTTTTAGGTAGAACTTTAGACTTCATAGCAGTGAATTACCGTGCACTGAAAGCTGTTTACCTGCAGTTGTTCACTTTTGTTGAAAGTGACCATGTCTCAAGTCCAAGTGCAAGTTCAGAACCCATCTGCTGCTCTCTCAGGGAGCCAGATACTGAGCAAGAACCAGTCTCTTCTCTCACAGCCTTTGATGAGTATTCCTTCTCCTGCTAGCTCTCTGCCCTCTGAAAATGCAGGTAGACCTATTCACAACTCTGCTTTGCCCTCTGCATCTGTTACCTCCACCAGTGCAGCTGCAGGTAAGCGCACAAGTCCAAGTGTCTTCTATTTCAAATGTTTTCTCAGCTTGTTTTCTGGTCTGTTAAGTAGGTTGCAGATGTAGGTAGGGCTCATACTTACCTTAAAGGAGCAGAAGGAAAGATTACCAACCATGCCTCTGTACCCCAGGTAGGGAACACTAGGAGTATGTGGGGTTGATGGAGGTCTCATGTTGACAGACCATTTTTAAGTTGTGAGAAAGAATATTGGAATCTGCTCAGACTATAAAGCCTGCTCTGTTATAAAGAGGTGGTTGAAAGAAAGAATTGAACAGTAAGTACCACTTTGGACAATCATTGTTTTGTGGGAAAATTGTGCTTCTAAAATTATTTCCCAGAATTAACAACTCTTGTTTGTGCAAGCCCCCTTTTTGTATGCCTACAGGATTTTACCCTAAGAAAGGGGACAGCCAGATTTACTAGAAGGCAAAAGAGTGTATTGGCATTTGTTGACTTATTTTGAACAAGTAAGTTTAAATCTGAGAGGTTCAAGGCAGGTCAGAAACCATAGTTAGACCAATTAGAAACTAAATAAAGAAGCAGAGAGTTTTTAAGAAAACAGAAATATACTTTGAAGCATTCAAATCCAATTATTGGGGAATTGAAAATGAACTAAAGAAAAGACTCAACACTTGGGGGGGAAACCTAAAAATGACATTCTGATCCCCCCACTCCCCCTGCCAAGGGGCAAGACCAGTTAAATAAGTAAGGTATCAGTGTGGGCATCTCCATACCAGAGTCACCTTACAGCAAACTCTTCTCCACCCCTGCCCTGTGCCTGGCAGTGTTCGTTCCTTGCATTTCCTCCCTTTTCTCTCATATCCTTTATGTTGTAAAGCTGTTCCTAGAGCTTCGCTTCCCCTACTCTCAGCCGCATGGCATCTTCCATGGCACCTCCAGGAGTCCTGGGACAGTGCTCTTGACTTGTCATCCATTTCCCAAGCTTTGCCATTCATGACTGTGTTCAAAGGAGGTGGCACAGACTAGTTCAGTCTTCTGGGGTATATTGCTTTTTCTTCTGATGTGTTCTTTTACCCACATTGCATTGACTTTGTAAAACTCTTGCCACCATGGACATTTTTTTCCATATATATATATATATATATGTATATATGTGTGTGTGTGTGTATATATATGTAATTGTCAGACATAGGTCATCAGAGGATGGCAGCCTCTGGAGAAAGGACTAGGGGCGCTCCAGGAGTGAGAAGTTGGCTCTGTGGAAAGTGGCTGTCCTGTCTGAGAGATGGTATTGGCACGTTGAGTTGGTGAAATACAGACAGGCTACGTCTGATAGCTGCCACAGTCACCAGTTTGTCTCTGCTTAGGAGACTTCTTGTCGATTCCAAATCTTGCTTGCTTGCTAAGGTTTGGTAATTCCTCACCTGCTGTTCTTTCTTTGGTAGACACATCTGCTCCTTGGTTACCTGGCTTTAACTAGTTCAGAAAGCCCCATGGTATCTTCTTGACGTATGTTCCCAGCATCCTTGGCAGTTTTGCATCACTGCTGCTGAAGTCCTCAGGCCTTTAGTTTGTTCTCCCTCTGTTTTTTTATTCCTGGGGGAATGGCAGTTTTGTATACTGCTAATAGATTTCAGCACTGTTACGTTATTTTTCAGTTCCTTCTGACGTGGCAAACCCCAAAGTGAAAACCCCAGTGTGTCTTGTGAATGAGTTAGCCTGTTTCTCCAAGATTCAGCCCGAGTATAAGCCTTTGCGTGAGCAAGGTCCAGCTCACTGTAAGGTAAATATTGTCCATCCTGCTTGTGCGTTTGTAACCCACCAGGAATGCTTTGTTTTTTACTACCAGTTGAAAGTGGTGTTGTGATTCATAACATGTATTTTCATACTGTTAAGGCAAGAGATGCAAATCTGTAGATTTTTTGACCAGTTTGCTTATTTTTTCTTTCATCGTTGCAGAATAACTTAAAGAAAATATGTGCTTTTTTGGGGGGGATATTTGGCTTTTAAAATGCCAAATAGTGTGTGGTTATTTAGGATTCTGAAGAGAGACCATTCCCAAGTGTTGTGATTGATTTCCCATGAGTTGTCCACGCCCTGGGCTGCCTCCTGTCTGTGGCCTTCTTCTGGTTCCTTTCCTGTTCGTTTGCATATGAACTGGACAGGGAGAGGCATGGGTGGGGGTTGGGTGGGTGGAAACAGTGTGGCACTTGCTAGCAATCCAGGTAAAAGGTTTGATGATGCAAGGTAGAAATTAGTCACAAAGTGTTTTGGATTGACTTTGATTTCAGTTATCCTTGTCACTCTCCTTATGTTAAGAGACTGAAGGACTGGCTGTAACTTTAAATTTTGCAAATTGTTATTGCTTTCAATCTTTCGAATTTGCTATCTGTGCTAATGTATATTTCAGACTTTAATTTTTGCATATCTTGCTTTATCTTTTTCGGAAGTGGTACAGAAGGATATGGTGTGAGATAAGGAATTGAGCCATCTGTTTCTGATCCAGGCCTTGTGTACAAATATTAAGGTTGAATTACTCACCTCATTATGCCTTATTTTTCTTCACATGCCAACCTCAGGCTTTGACTGAAGTCAGAGTTCTCTTTTCATTTGACTAAAAGTGACATCAAGCTCGGTGGTAAAGAATCTCCATGTGTGGCTTAGGTGGGTGAGTGGCCTGTAAAGTCAGACAGCTCCCCCTTAATAGCTCTGTGACCTGGAGCTCATTTGCCACTCTTTTCTAACCTGTATTCTCACTTGTAACCTAGGGATGATAATATGTACCAAATATGTGGGTTGTGAGAGCTCAATGAGAAAATCTGTGCTACATGTGGAATGCAGGACCTGGTTCTTAGTAAATATTTGAGAAATGGTAGCCATTATTATTAAGCAATTATGGATTTAAGAAAAACAGATGTTTCCCACTTGCATGAGCCTAGTTTTATAAAATGTTGTTCTAAAGCATGATTATGTTTGAAGTGTTTCTTTGTATTTGGAGGACAGTTAGTCATTTTCTGTTAACTGTTGTGTTTCTTCTGCAGGATGTATGTATATATATATATATATTTTTTTCTTTTGCAGATCTTGACTTTGGGATTCCCTTTAATGTATTTAGCATTTTTTTGGAATATATATTTTGTTTTTGGTACCAGGGATTGAACCCAGGGGTGCTTAACACTGAGCCCTTGTTGTTTTTTATTTAGAGACAGGGTCTTGTTAAGTTGCATAGGGCTTTCACTAGTTACTGAGGTTGGCTTTAAACTTGCAATCCTCTTGCCTCAGGCTCCCAAGCTGCTGGGATTATAGGTGTGCGTGCCTGGCTGGAATACTTTCTAATTTGAACTTTTGACGCTTTAGATAGTTTTTTTTTTTTTTTTAAAGAGAGGGGGACAGTGAGAGAGACAGAGAAAGAGAGAAACAACTTTATTTCGTTTTTCACATGGCCTTAGTTGCTCAACACTTAGTTGTGTACGTGGTGCTGGGGTTTGAACCCGGGTCCTTGTGCTTACCAGGCAAGCGCTGAAACCGCTGAGCCACCGCTCCAGCCCCTAGATAGTTTTGTCTATATGTTCATCTGTAACTGCGTTTTTTTTTTTAACCCACAAGTTGTTCAAAGAGAAGTTCTTCTCTCCTGGGTGTTAAGAATATTTTGAAAAACAGAAGTCTTATGTACTTTTATTTTTTATAAAGAGAGAGAGAAAAAAAATCAATTTTATTTGCTTTTTCATCTGACCTTGTTTCTCCGACAGTAGTTTGTATATGTGGTGCTGGAGTTTGAACCCGGATCCTCGTGCATGCCAGGCAAGTGCTCCAAACCTCTGAGCTACCACTCCAGCCCCTCTGATATACTTTTTTTTTTTTTTTAAGAGAGAGTGGGAGTGAGAGAGAGCGAAAGAGAGAATCAATTTTATTTAGTTTTTCGTCTGTTTTTCGTTGCTTCAACACTTAGTTGTGTGCATGGTGCTGGGGTGCGACCCTGGATCCTTGTACATGCTGGGCAAGCGCCGTAACTGAAGAGCTCCTGCTTCAGCCCTCTGATGTCCTTTTAAGTCTATCAAAACCAGCATTCTAACCTTGCTACCAGCCCTCTACATAGACTGCAGTGGAGTAGCTACACTGGGTAGGGAAGGTCCTGGAGAAAGGCAGGATTGTTCATGAGAACGCTTTTGTTTTTTTAACATTTTTCTCCTCTCAGCTTCTTTTCATGACATAATCACCAAAGTGACCCAGGGATGGCATTGCATTGTGGGCATCTGCTATTTGACTTCTCTGGACAGTCAGGGTTTGAGTTTGTACTGTTTGGTCCTTAAATGAGTAACCTCGTGAACCACAGTATGTAGAGACCTTAAATGTTTGAAGGAAGATAAATTAAATTTTTTTTTTTTTTTTTTTTTTAAAGAGAGGGAGAGTGAGAGAGAGACAGGAAAGAAAGAATCAAGTTTTTTTTTATTCTGGCCTTTGTTTCTCTGACACTTTGTTGTGTATGTGGTGTTGGGGTTTGAACTTGGGTCCTCATGCATGCCTGGCAAGCACTCCCAACTGGTGAGGTACCTACCACTGCTCCAACCCTAAATAATTTTTTTTTTTTTTTAAGAGAGAGAGAAAGAGAGAATCAACTTTTATTTAGTTTTTCATCTGGCCGGTTTCTCTGACAGTTGTGTATGTGGTGCTCAGGTTCAAACCAGGGTCCTTGTGCATGCCAAGCAAGTGCTCCAACCCCTGAGCCACCACTCCAGTCCCCTAAATAATTCTTTAAATTCACCCCATTAGTAGAAGTTGTACACTGAATGAATCCTGAAGTTAAGACTTGCAAGAAAAATGAGCTGTGAAGTCACCCCCATTGCCTTAGGCACCAAATTTAAATGACAGACATATCGAAACCAGTGTTCCTCCATAAATTAATTATAAAAGAGACAAAGTGGTATTTAGTGATAGAGAAATTCAGAAAAATTTAAAAATTGCTGTGGATTTTGCTAAGTTCCAAAGTATTGATCTCAACTTTTTGGGGTGGAGCTGGAGTGGTGGCTCAGTGGTTAAAGCACCTGCCTGGCATGTGCAGGGACCTGGGTTCAATCCCCAGCACCAAGTACACAATTAAGTTTTGGAGAAATGAATGGCAGATGAAAAAATAAATAAAAATTGACTCTTTCTCACTGTCCCTCTCTTTAAAACCAAACAAAAACCTTTTTGTGGTGTATCAGACAGAATCACTTTGGGAGCCTACTGAAAATATAAAGGCCTAGCTGTGCCTCCTGCAGTAGTCACAGTCCCAGGGGAGGGACCTGGGGTGTTTGCTTGCTCAGGCTTCCAAGCTGCTGATTCAGATGAAGCCAGAGTGGAGGAATCACTGTGTAGTGATGGTTTTTGACAAAGTTTTAGTTTAATAGTGATGGGATTTAACATAACCTAGTGTTTTTTTAAGAGTGACGGAGAGAAAGAGGGAATCAGTTTTATTTAGATTCTTACATTTTCTTCGTTGCTCTGACACTTAGTTGTATATGTGGTGCTGGGGTTCAAACCATGTCTCTGTGCATGCTAGGCAAGTGCCGTACCTGCCGAGCCACTGCTCCAGCCCAGTGTAGCCGGATTTTGATAATGGAGATCGTGCGCTTTGATTACTTTTGTAAAGGGAAAAGCCTTGTCTTCCACATCGTGTGGAGGACAAATGAGCTGTTTTGAGAGCATCCTTAGAGTTATGTTCAGAAACATTTTCGGGTCTTTGCTTGCTGTGGGTCTGGTTTTCTTCTGCAGGTGGAAGCAGTGTCTGAGCAGTGATAGTTTTAGATGAAGGCAGCAATTTATAACCTAGTCGATTTTCTCAGGTTTTTTTTCAGGGTCTTGTCCTAAAAGGCTTACATTTTCAGACAAGAGTCCTTAAACACATTACATTGTCTTAATTTACATGAGATACTGTAATGTATCTAAATCACCTTTGCAAAATCTCTTCCATGAGAAGTAATTGGAAGACACTCATTATTTGGATATCTTCCAAATAATCAGTTATTTGTTTATTTACGGTACTAAGGATTGAACCCAGGAGTAAGTACTGTACCACCGAGCTGCCTACCCAGTCCTTTTTATTTTTCACTTGAAATGGGGTCTCACTAAGTTGCTAAGGCTGGCCTTGAACTTGCCCTCCTCTGGCTGGGGTTATAGAGTACACCACTGTGCCCAGCTCAGTTTATTAAGGCATAAGAAAATAGTCTTTGGACTCTGTACTTACTCCATCTTTCAAAGCATAATGTTTTCATAAATTGCTGATCAATGCTAGTCAGTGAATACTGGAAAAATTTTTTTCTACTTATAAAAACAACTGGAAGGAAAATGGGGTGAAAGAATAAATTACTAAGGCAGTGACCAGGCTTTTTAAACCGTGATCATAAAAAATGTTCAAAGTCTTAAGTGACATGTTACAGCTGATATCAAGTATCTTGAATTGAGAGCTCATACTTTTCATTTGTAGGTGTTCATAGTACAGCTGACATTTGGAGATCAGCACTGAGAAACTGAAGGAACTAGTATTAAAATATCCCAACACAGAGGGTGTGGTGGTACACGCCTGTAATTCCAGTGACTTGGGAGGCTAAGGCAGGAGGCTTGCAAAGTCCAGACCAGCCTCGGCACTGATAGCAAGACCCTAAGCAACTTAAACCCTGTCTCAAAAGTAAAAAATCAAATGAGCTGGGGCTATAGATCAGTGGTACAATACCTCTGGATTCAATCCCCAGTACAAAACAGAAAAAAAAAAAAAAAAAAAAAGAAGCCCAACATAGAGCTGTTGTTAAAACTTTGGAATGAATAAAATTTCCTAAACCCATAATCTGCTGTTTTTGTAGCAAAGGAGAAAAACATTATATGTGGGCCAAGACAGGTTCCCTTCCAAAAGTATGTCTAGAACTATCCATTTTTTATGTAAGTAGACAGTTTCTTTTTTTCTTCTTCTTCTTCTTCTTTTTTTTTTTT
>PVKS010033566.1:0-21611 GCA_004027875.1 Aplodontia rufa | reverse complement strand
TTTTTTTTAAATTTTTGAACAACCGTACAAGTTTTTAACAAAATAATATAAAATGTGTAGAGGTTCTGGATATTACAATTATCCCCAGGAGTGCCCCCCAATTACCCACCCTTATCCCTCCCTTCCCCTTCCCACAATATCTCTAAAAAAGGATTATGTTGTATAACATTACACCTTATCTGGATTTAACACCTGATAATAGACGACCTTTCTCAATGGCCAGGGTCTAGTCTCCACCTCCACAGATGAGTGGAGACAATAGACCCTTAGATCTCTGGGTTAAGCTGATTTTAGTCAGCATGATCTCTTCCATAGTCATCCATTTACCTTCAAAGGCTGCAATATCATTGTTTCTAATTGCTGTGTAATATTCCATGGTATAAACGTACCACAGTTTTTGGATCCATTCATCCAGTGAGGGACATCTGGGTTGTTTCCATAGTCTAGCAATAGTAAAGTGTGCTGCTATGAACATAGATATTGCTGTGTCACTATAATGTGCTGATTCTAAATCCCCTGGAAAGATACCCAGGAGTGGAAGATCCAATCCCTGAAAGGACCAGAGACACTCCTGTTCTTGATTTTTAAGCTTGTTTTGACTCTTCTGGGTCCTTTGCTGTAGTGAATTCCTTTAACTTTATGTTGTTTCAGCATCCATTTTAAATGTATATTAGACTTTCTAACACCAGAAACCGGACTTAGTCATCTTTGATGCAGTTTCCAGATCTCCACTTCTACCCAATTTCTTTTCTTTTTTTAATTTTTATTTTTTTTCTGTTTTAAAGAGAGAAGAGAGGGAGAGAGAGATAAAGAGAATCAGTTGTACTTATTTTTTCATCTAGACTTTGTTTCTCTGACACTTATTTATGTATGCGGTGTTGGGGATTGAACCCAGATCCATGTGCATGCCAGGCAAGTTCTCTACCCAATTTCTAAATATGATCAATCCAGATATTTGCCCATACAGTTGCCTCCTGACTGTATAAAGAGACAGTTGAACGCTACCTGTTTGACTCATCCTGCTGATACCCACAGTTGGTATGAACAGTACAGACTGTTGTCATGACAACCTCTCAGTCACAACAAGACTCCATACAGTTTACAACTGATGGGTCTGAAGCCACCAAAAATTAGTACTCCTTGCAGGAGACATGTTTGGGTAGCACCTTGGACTCTAAAATTTTGTTCCAGAGCTTCTTCTTTCTCTTGTTCTTCACCCACTGGTTGAACCTGTGTGCTAACAGTAGTTTCTCCTATCCCATTGGCCTTATGAAGCATGCTGTCCTCTTCAAAGACATAATAAAGCTCCTGTGATTCCACGTGTTTTGTTGAGTTGCCTCCTCTGTGTATTACTTGACAGACACACACAGTCTAACTGTTTTCCTGGTCAGGAGTCTCCCAGAGCATGTCTATCTTGCAAGGAATAGAGAGTGGACACAGGTCAGACAAGAACCACAAATTTTGTCAGCCAATTTAAACAAGTTCCCTGTGAGAAGAACCCCTGGTCATGGGTCAGACACTAAGTTATTAGGCTGTCTTCCAAAATAAAGATGTATCCATGAAAGGCTCTCCGTAAGCATCCACACCCAAATCCCTTGGCGTCTTTTCAGGGCAGAGCTAGTTTATAGTCATGCTTACAAGAGACACCTCAGGAATAATTTTAAAAGAAAAAAAATGTGATACATCTTTTCTCACATGAATACTACGTACATCTTGCCTGATCTTGAAAAAAAAAATTCCAGCTGGGATTTTTGGTAGGGATTGAATGAATCTGAGTGTAGGTTAGAAGTATTACTATCTTAATGATATTGTCTTTGATTAGCAGATGTGAGGTTTACTTTCATTTATTCAGGTATTCTTTAATTTTTAATAGAATTTTGCATTATTCCCAGGTATTGTATTATTTTAGTGGAATTATGTTATTCTTTTTTTGTTATTTTTTAAAATTTATTGGTTCTCTTTTTTAAGGTATACATGATATAAGATTAAGCAATGACATAGGAAAACTTGAAGTATTCCTTGTTTTAAATCAGTTCCTAATATTTCCCCTTCCCCTCTCTTCTTCCTACATCCTGTTCTTTTTAGATATAGTTGGCAATAGCACAAAAAATTGACAATTGTATAAAAGCATACTGTATAATTTATTCTAATTCAGTCCTCAGTATTCCACCTCACTCCATAACCCACTACCCCATTCTCTTCCCTCTTCTCTACTGGTCTTTCTGTAAATATGAGCGTATCATAGTGAATGTTATCAACATGTATATCAATGAATCAGTAAATTTAAAAAACTATTAGTAAATAATAGAATTGTGTTGTTAATATCATTTTGAACAGTTAATTATCAATGTGTAGAAATCCAATTAATATTTATATATTGATATTTTGTCTTATAACTTACTGAACTTGTGTAGTAGTTTGAGAAAAAATTTTAGTAGATTCCTTTTGATTTCTTATCTCTCTCTCCCTCCTCTCTCTTTCTCTCTCTGTCTCTCTCTCTCTCTCTCTCTCTATATATATATATATTAGACAATTTTTATAATAGAAAATTTTATAGGCAAGTAGAAATAGTTTTACTTCTTTTTTCCAACTTGGAAGGTTTTTATTTGTTTTTCTTGCCCAATTACTCTGCTGGAATTTCCTGTTCAATCATGAGTAGATATGGTGAGAGCAGACTGCTTGTCTTATTCCTGATCTTAAGTGGAAGCATCCAATATTTCAACCTTAGTTAAATACTAAGGGGGCTTAGTTAAATACTGGGTCTTTTATGTGAAAGAACTGAACTTTGGTCAAATATCTCTCACAAAGTTAATTCCAGGCCCATGTAATATATATGAATAATTAGTATGATTTCTCCATATATTGCTCTGAAAATATTAAGAATGCTTCCCAATTGATTCTATTTTGCCAATATTGATCTAGTACCAAAACTAGATGAAGACATCATAAGAAAAAAACTGTAAACCAATGGTGTTCATGAACATAAATGGAAAAATTCTTAGAAAATTAATGTCAAGTCTGAAACATAAAAAGAATAATATGACATGTCACATGATTTCGGGATTCCCAGGTTTGTTGAAAGTTTAAAAAATTAATTGATGCAATTCATGTATTAACAAAAAGGGAAAAGGAGACTATCAGTTGATTAAGGAAAATAGCTTATGAAATACAAGATCCATTTTTGATAAAAACTATCTGTAAACTAGGAATAGAAGGTGCTATTTTGAACATGGTTGGTCCTCCTCAAAATCCATGTTAAATTTTAGTCCCCAGGGTAACAATGTTGAAAATTCCTCGGGTCTTTAAGAGCAGTTTGATCATTAAGAGGGATTAATGCTTCTGTCTCAGGAGTGAGTTCTTGCTCTTATGTATCTGGACAATTACTATGAAAATGAGTTGTTACAAAACAAGTCCCATCCACTCCCTTCTCCCTCTCTCTCTCTCTCTCACTCACACACACACACACCTCAAGCACACCCACTTCCTTTCTCTATGTTGCTGTTTGCCTTTCACTTTTTTCTGTTATGTTATGTTGTAAAATGAAGCCTTCACAAGGTAGAGCAGCTCAGTTTTGAATTTTCCTGTTTCCAGAACCAAGAGATAAATAAATAATTTTTTCTTAATAAATAATCCATTCTCAAGTATTCTCTTATAGGAACAGAAAAGGGGCTAAGATGGAAGGGAGCTTCCTCAACTTGATAAACAGTGTCAAAAAAAGCCTGTAGCTCTCATTATATGTCATGCCAAAAGAATGAATACTTTCCTAGGCAAGAGAAGAATCTGTTTTCCTACTTACTCAAAATTGTAATGAAAGTTCTACCTAGTGGATTAAGGCAAGGAACAAAAAAATATCCAGATTGGAAAGAAATAGTGACAATACATTTATTCATAAAGATATCACCCTTGTAGAAAATCCTATGGAATTTATGAAAGAAACATCTAAAATTAACAAGTAAGCTTAGTATGAGTATAGTCCAGTATACAAAATCAGTTATATTTCTTTATACTAGCAATGAATCAATCAAAACCAAAAGTAAAACAATACAATTTCAATAACATAACAATATAATTTTGACAGCATCACAACATGGAACATTAGAAATAAACTGTATTATTATATCGTGTACATGTATGAAAATATAACAAATTCCATCACTATGTGCAACTATAAGATATCAGTAAGAATGTGGAAAATAAAAATATATATTAAACTACTGCTAACAATATGGAAAATAAAGTAAATAAATAAATTTCAAGCTACTGCTAATAAAATAAGTCAAATGAAAGAGGTACAACACATAGATACACAAAAGCAACAAAACAAAGCTAAGAGATATTAGAAAAACCCTCAGTAGTTACAGAATTATCACCCTTTTCTTATAATTCACTATTTCATAGTTCCATCATCAAGACGTCAGTTACCCATATGGATACACAGATTCAATACAATGTCAATCAAGACCCCCCCACAAAGAACTTCCATTTTAGAAATTAGCAAATCATTTCTTTTCTTTTCTTTTTTTATTTAAAGAGAGAAGGACAGTGAGAGAGAGAGAGAGAAAGAGAGAGAGAAAATCAATTTTTATTGAGTTTTCACATGGCTTTCGTTGCTCTGACACTTAGTTGTGTACGTGGTGCTGGGGTTTGAACTCATGTACTTGCACATGCTGGGCAAGCACCGTAACTGCTGAGCCACTGCTCCAGCCCTGGCAAATCATTTCTAAAATTTATGGAAATGTGGAGGTTTAAGATACCTGGACAACTAGGAGAATAAGAAAGAAACTGAAGGCTCACAATATCTGATTTAACATTTACTATGGACCTAGTAACCACGACAGTATTTGCATCAGCAGATTGTTTGATTAAGAATGAGGGACCAGAAATAGACTCAGACACATTCAACTGATATTGACTAGTGGAAAATACAAAATATGGCTACATGAAAAAATGGTAAATTTTTCAATTAATACTTTATATGATATAAAAATTGTCTAAAAATAGACCATAGAGTTTTTTTGGGCTCAGAACATAATACCCCAAATTGTAGCAGTTTGGTATGGTGAATACTATGAACTAAAGTAAATGAAAGGCATTACAAGCAAAACTCATGAGTCAATCCATTTTCCATTGCTATAACAAAAAATCTGAGCCTTAATCATGTATAAAGAAAATAGGTTTGTTTAGTTTGCAGTTTTGTTGGCTGAAAATAAAACAGCATGGCTCTGGCTGCAGTGAGGTCCCCTATTGCTACATCACATCATGGCAGATGGCAACATTGAAAAGCCACATGTGAGATGGAGAGATTCTGTGGTGATCCAGGGAGCCAAGAGAAATATATAAGGGTCAGGCTTGCTCTTTTAAAAATAATTTTCTCGGGAATCATGCTAATCTTTTCTAAGGGCTGTGCCCCCAATCACATAACAACCTTCCACTAGACACCACCTCAAAGTTTCTACCACTTCAACTACACTGAGCATCATGTCTTCAACACATGAATTCTTAGGGGACAAACAAAATTCAACTCTTAACACCTAAGAAACAATGTCTTTTCCATTGCTGTAACTAATTATCTGAGGATGGTTGATGTATAATGAAACTGGATCTTGTGGTTCTTACTCTAAATCCAGGGTATGACCCAATGAAATTCCATTCTCTGATGCTACTCTAGAAGGAACACAATTTCTTTCAATCCTTTTCCAGAGATTTCATTAACCAGGGAGGTTTAGAAATAGGCCACACACAATGCAAAATGAACAACTTAACAAAATAAAACATATAGTTTGTTAAAAAATTAAAAACGGTTCCCTCTTTATATAGAATTACTAAGAAAAATGGGAGAAACCATGTATTACTAAAGTCAGGAGTGAGACAGGCTGTGTCAGTAACAACTTTAAAGGAATTAAAGTTTATAAGAAAAGGTTGTGAATGACTCCTACCAATAAATTGGAAAACATAGAGGAAATGGAAAAAAAATCATAAGTTATCCAAAGTGAGGCAAGAAATCTGTTAAAACTCAATAGATTTACAACCAGTAAAGAAATTGTATTACTAATTAAAAACTTCCTACAAAGAAACACTTGGTCCCAATGGCTTTAAGAGAAACAAAAAAAGCTCTATCAGATTTTTAAGAAACAATAATAAAATACTACATGCATTTTCAGGATATAGAGGAAGAAACTTAATCTATAACCTTTAATCTATGTCCTTAAGAATAACACCAACACCAAAGGCCATCAAACATCACAAGAAAATAATACTCCAGATAGATACCATTCATGAACTAATTGAAAAGATCCTTACTACATTTTTAGCAAATAGTGTCTGTAAACAAATTTTTAAAAATTGTATATTTCATGACTAGGTGATATAATCACTGGAATGCAAGGTTGGCTTAATACATGCAACTCAATTAACATAATGCACTGCAATAATACAATAAATGGCAAAAGAAACACATTATTTCAATTGACAAATTAAAATGTGATAGTGTTAAACATTCACCAATGGTAAAAGAAGGTAATCTTAAAACCACTGAATGAATCCATAAAGAACCTCTAGTTCAAATCTTATTTGAAGTTTAAAGACTAAAAGCCCAAGATTGAGGAAAAGGTAAGGTTATTTATCTTCTTCATTTTGTGTTATATTGTTGCAGTTGGTCTATGAATGAAACCAGCCAAGAAACTTAAAATAGTGTAATAAAGACATGGATGAAAGAAATATAACTATTTTAAATTGTAGATTAAATCATTTGGGGCACAGAAAATCCTAGGGATTTTATAGAAAAGCTTTCTAAACTAATAAGTAAGTTTAGCAGTTTTGCAAGTGTATTAGCCAGCTTTCCATTGCTCTGACAAAGTACTGGAGAAAATAGCTTAGAGGAATGTTTTACTTTGGCTCATGGCTTCAGTCCATGATTGATTGGCTCCACTATTTTGGGTACGAGGTGAGGCAGAACATTACAGTGGAAGGACAAGGTGGAGATAGGCTTTTCACTTCAAAGAGGCACAAAACAGAGGGTCAAGGGAGAGAAGGCAAGGGTCATGGACAAGATATAACCTTCAAGAATAGGCAGTAGGTGACTGTAACCTCCAAGCAGGATCCATGTCCTAGTGTTTCCAGCACATCCCAATAGCATCCTCAGTGAAGGACAAAGTCTTTAGCCCACGACCTTTGAGGAATATTTAAGATACAAACCATAATAGTAGGATGCAAAAAGTCTGGTTTTTTTTCTATATTTTAGTAGGAAATAAAAGTTAGGATAAAATGTGCAATAGTTTTATTTAGGAATATTTTTTAACTTAAGTGATAATACAAACCTGTGTACTAAGAGTTGTAAAACGTTATGGAGGGAAACTACTGAAGATGCATATAAGAGGAGAGTCACAATAGGTTTTATATCAGAAGACTCATTGTTGCTTCGATGACACTTCTTCCCAAAGTGAACTCTAAATTCCACATAAAATTTCATGAGGAATTTTGAAGAGATTTGTGAGCTGATTCTAAATGGAAATGCTGAAGACTTAGAAGAACTGCAACAATAAAATTGGGTAACTTACACTGCATGACTTCTAAACACAGCATACTGCTACAGTAATTAAGATATTATACCCTTGGTTGTAAGCATAAATACGCATGTACATATATGTCATGTCACCTATTATGTTGTACACAAATAAAGTCTTACTGTATGGTAAATATGATATTTAAAGGTGTTAAGATCCATTCAATGGAGAAAATGTTTCCAACAAATCCTTCTGAAAAGAAAAATTATCCACATGCATGAATATGAACTTACATTTCTCAAAACATAAATCAAAAATTTAATTAAAGCTTATCATTCTATTTTAGGTGCTAAAGCCATAAAACTTCTAGAAGTAAATACTGGAGAAAATCTTTGTAATGTTGGGTTAGGTAAAGTTATATGAGGGGGAAGAGAAAGATCTGACACTAAAAATACAAGGCTTTAAAATAATAAATTGGACTTTATGAATATTTAAAATATTTTTTCCTCCAAAAACATCAAACTGACATGAAAATGCAAATGAACAATAGGAAAATAATTGCAAATACTACATATTGTAGAAGGCTTATATCCAGACATATAAAAAATCTCCTACAGCTCATAGTAAGGAAACAAGGAGTCTACTTAAAGAAAACAGCTAAATATTTCACCGAAGAAGATATATTAAAGCTTACAAGAATTACATCTGAATATCGAATAAAAATTTGAAAAGATGTTAAACTTCATTAATCATTAGCAAAATGCAAATTATAACCAAAATTCCATAGTGTTACATACCTGCTAGCATGACTGCAATCCAAAAAACTGACAATAACAAGAGTTGGCAATGATGTGGAGAGACTGGATTCCTTATACAGGGCTGGTGGGAAAGGAAAATGATATAGTTACTTTGGAAAACAGTTTGACAGTCTTTAAAACAGTTACACATTACTTATCATACGATCCAGAAATTTCATTCCAAGGGTATATTCAAGAGAAATGAAAACATATGTCTGCACAATGACTTATACGCATGAGTTTATAAAGGCATTTTTCATAAGAGCCAAAGACCTACCATGAGCCAAATGTCCATCACTTTGTACATGGAAACAAACTGGGATGTTGCTATGTAATGGAATAGTGCTTAATATTGTTATATTGTGTGCATGTATGAATATATAACAATAAATCCCATCATTGTGTACAACTTTAACGTACCAAAAAAGTAAAAAAAAAAAATAAATAATGAGAAACAAACTACTTATATGTACAACAATACAGACAATTCTCACAACTATTATGCTAAGTGAACAAGCCAGAGGGGAAAAAAGACTTAAAGTATGGTTGCATTCAGAAGAAATTTTACAAAAGGTTAATGTACATATATGGAGAACATAGCTAAGGCTACCTGGGAATGGGGGATAGAAATTGGATTTCACTGAGGAGAAACTTTTTTGTGATGATGTCAGAATTTAAAAATTGGATTGTTACGATGAGGGTACAGCAGTATATATTTAATAAAAATTCTTACCTTGTACACTTACAAAAGGTAAACTTTTGACCATTTAGTTTTTAATACTTTGTCCTGTCATTTCAACAATCCTCAATATTTGAATAAGTATATTCCCAGTGTAATACTAGTTACATTCTAAATTTAGGAAATTGGAAGGGAGGTGATTTAAACTTTCCAAAGTAATTAACAAATGGATGGATTTTCAAAACAGGCATATATTAACCATGAACTTCAGGTGATGCGACTATTTGAAATCCAATAACACCATTAACTTATCTTTATTGAGTTTCATTCTGTTGACCCCAATCTCAAATTCTCCTCATCTTATGGAAATTGGAAAAGTAATTTAAATCACAATTAACTCCTGAGTCCTAATTTATTTGATCATTTAGAGGAACCTTGATTTTTGCAACAAAAGTTGCTGTATTTACGTAGATATAAGCATCTGTGTATTTGTTAATAACAGTAATGATAAACACTTATTTCAGTACATAATAAGAATTAAAATACACTATTTGAGAAGTATAGATATAATTTATCTTAAGGAAATCTGAATATTATAGATGTAAATAATATATTCATAGCTTCACTCTTAGTGGCAGATCCAAACCTAGACTTTTCAGACAGTGATTTTACTGTTTGGCTGTTTGTTTCATTGTTGGGCTTTGATTTGGCACTGTGTTTTTTATTCCAGTGTTTTTTAAACTATGGACCATGACCCAAATTGAGGCTATGAATCAGTTTGAGAGGATTGTACATATCAATTATTTTAAATGAAAGAAATTCAGAATACATAATAATGTGAATCACAGATAGTAAGTTGTGGTGGAGAAAACTATTCTTCCAGAAACATTACTTCTCTTCCCACTCTTCTTTTTTTAAAGATAGAAGAACAGTGAGAGAGAGAGAGAGAGAGAGAGAGAATCAATTTTTATTGAGTTTTTCACATGGCTTTCATTGCTCTGACACTTAGTTGTGTATGTGGGTGCTGGGGTTTGAACCCATGTACTTGCGCATGCCGGGCAAGCTCCATAAGTGCTGAGCCACTGCTCCAGCCCCTCTTCCCACTCTTGAGATAACTTGCCCTTTGTTAGGGGGAGAACATATGAACTATTTATTTCTGCAAATTGATTTTTTTTCCTTCTCTAAACTCTACCTTGTGGCCACCTGCCTTGATGGCACATATAGAGATAAATAGTTCTTCTAGTAAGCAGATTTGGGTCAAGCAGATTTTTTAAATTGAATGTATATGGAGTTACAATTGAAGGGGAATCATTATCAAGCAATCAAGAACAAATGTATATTTACATAGTTAGTCAAGGCTGATGCCATGTCATGGATGCCCCCCTTGGGTTCCCCGTGATTCTGTGATTCCCTCAGAAGAACCCCTGTGTTAAATGGACTTCTAGTGGAGATCAGAGATCTCCTTCTGAGATAATTCCCTCATATTCCCTCCCTACAGTCTCCTAGATATCCTTTCTATTCCCTCTCCCCTCCCTACCCTCTCCTTACGCCTCCAGGTATCCTAGGAAATGATCCCCCTGTTTGTGTAAAAATTCATATATGTTGAGGTTATTATTAGCTTAGCCATCTAACATACTGTTTCCAGTTGTAGTTTAGCTTCCACAAATGAGAGAACACATTTGGCCCTTGAGTCTCTGAGATTGGGATACTTCACTTAGCATAATTTTTTCCATCTCCATCCATTTGGCTGCAAAAGCCATAATATCGTTTTCTCTAATGGCCCAGTAGTATTCCATTGTATATATTACCAAAGTTTTTGAATCCAAGAGAAATGCAAATCAAAATTTCAATGAGATTTCACCTCAGTCTTGTCAGAGTGGCAAAAATGAAGAATACTAACAACTACAGATGCTGGAGGGGCTGTGGGAAAAAAGGAATACTGTCACACTGCTGGTGGGACTGTAAACTGGTACAGTTATTGGAAAGCAGTGTGGAGACTCCTCAAAAAATTAGGGCTGGAACCACCTTATGACCCAGTTATCCCACTCCTGGGTATTTTCCCAAAAGAGTTAGAATCAGCATATTATAGTGATGTGGCTTCATCAATGTTTATAGCAGCTCAATTTACTATAGCTAGATTATGGAACCAACCCAGATGCCCCTCACTGGCTAACTTGCCCTTTTGATTTTGAGCTTGGACGTACAGTTTGCTGTAACTAACAGCCATGTAGCAGAAGTTCCCTAACCTGCAGCTCTCATCAGAGGCTTTCAAAGCTTCCTGTGCATCTTCTTGGGCACCTGTATATCCACATGAGAAGTTCCTGGTCTAGAATGAGGAGACTAGTAAAGCAAACCTGATTCCAGTTCTCAAACCTAGCCGATCCTGTTCAATGCCAGTGGTCACATTGATATCCATCACCACGTTTGGAAAAGAAATTCTTGTTACTGTTATTGACTCTGAAGGTTTAAGCCCGTCATGAGGTTACACCTCTTGATGGGATCATGAGGAAGAGGAAAATTGCTCACCTCATGGCCCAAGAAGTGGAAAAGAGAAAAGGAAGAGTCAGGGTCTCACAACCCTCTTTGAGAAGATGCCCCAAACAAAGGACCCCACATTAGGCTCTACCCCCTAAAGACTCCACCACCTCCTGACATTGCCACCCTGGGACCAAACCTCCAGCACATGGGCCTCTGGAGGACACTCAATATCCAAACTGCAGCACAGCTTATTTGAGGTATAATCACCAAATAAAATCGTATATACCAATGGTGATTTAATATGTGTTGAAGAATAATTCACAATTAACACATTCATCACCATTTGTGTGGAGGAGCAGGGGAGGGTGGATATCAGGTTTTTTAAATTTTTATTCAATAAACATGGTCTTATGATTAGGAGGGGAGTCATCGTCAAACAATCAAGAACAAAAGTGTAATAACAGAACAAGCCAATACTGGTGCCAGACCATGGTTCCCCCCTTTGGGTTCCCCATGGTTCCATGTTTCACTCTACTTAAGCCCCAAGTTAATTGGATTTCTCCTGGGTCACCATACTGTGCTTTAGATATCTAGAACCAATTCATCCTATACCTGAAGTTTCAGCATTTTAACCATCTTTCCATTTTCCTACCTATCATCTGCACAAATTTTATTCTATGGAGTTAATAGCTTTTTAAAAAGTTCTCTGTACCTAGGTCAAACTTTATAATTATCTTTTTCTAAAACATTTGGATCTGGGCTACAGGAATAGTCAGAAAGGGGTAAGGGAGAGTATCAGCTGGAGCTGGATCCATGAGATGTCCTCAACCATCAAGTGTCTGCAGAAGAGAGCATTCAGGGCTGTCACTGACTCTTTTTCTCCTTCCTGGTTAAAGGGGTAATTTGGGAAGCCATTGGGTGGGCAATAAAGCACATGAAAATGTTATCAGTTGATGCAGCATGTCCGTGATGGGCCTCTGATTTGGGAATGTTCTAGAAACTAAACTATAGATCAGTGCAAAAATGGCCCACATCAGGAAACCAGGAAAAATCTTCAAGCCAAGGGATGTGAGTAGGGAGATTTCATATGCGTTCTGATTTTATAAAGTTCTTGGAAAATACTATTCTGTAAGTACTTCCTTCTGGAAAATAATACTTCAAGAGCCCGTAAGTATAGTCAATTCTTTAGTCTATAGAAATAAGCTGGTAACAATCTTAGGTCTCCCCTGTCTCTGGGAAATCCACACAGCATTACCTAAAACCAAAGCTAGAAGTTGTTAGAAAAATGAAAGTGGTAATTTATATGCAGATAGAGCATGCTTCAAAGAATAATGCAGCAATAATATTTTTATTTCTGGGGTAGGGCAGAGGAAAATGGGGTTTAGTAAAATGTTACTTCTTATGATCTGATTCCAGAAATCCTACCTATCAAATAGTTAAGGTGAATGAAATAAAAGTTGATATACAGATGTTTAAAAACCTTGAGTGAAAGGTTCTCAAACTCAGCAAAGGTGTAGCAACACCTAATCTAGGACAACTATAGATATGTGGTGGGGCAGGAGAGGAGAGGAGAGGGAGGCAGTATAGGAAGAGATCCAAGCAACAGTGTAGCATACCTTTAACCCACTGAGAATCCAAATAATACTTATGTAATCATTTAATTCTGCAAAATTCACAACCTAAGCATTTATATCACTTGTAGGGGAGAAATATAGAAGAATCAAGAGACAGGGGTGTGGGTGATGTGGGGATAATTCTGGTTTAGGAACAAATGCATATCATATTGTTACTTTACGTGCATCTATGATTGTACAATAACTCAACTCCTTAACTTAAAAAGTCAAAAAATCGAATTGAGCATAATTGCACGTCCAGTTTACAGAAAAATTAAAATAAAATGTGCTCATGTAAAAATGGAGTCAGAACTTACAAAATTTTAGAGAGAAGACAGACTTTGGTTTTAGGTTCTAATGTTTTCAGTTTGCCTGATGAAGAGGTGAAATTACTCTTAAAATCCTTTTTTCAAAGAGTTGGTTCTCAACTTGGCTGCATAATGTAAGTGCTTCCACCACCTGGTCCTTATCCAGCCTTGATAATCAGAATCTCAGGAGTGGAACCATTGAAGCCATGGTAGAGAATCACTGCTCTAAACATTTTAGACAAACTTTTAATAGAAATATTGTGTCATTCATTTGGGATGTAGATAATGATTAAAAAAAGGATATAAGAATTTGCTTAAATTTTTTTCCTCTGTGGGCTGAGAAGGAACTTGGAGCTAGAGTTTTCAGATAAGCTTGGCTAAATCTAGATCATTTGTCTAATATTTGACCACCAAGTATGCATGTTATTAAATTGCACAGGGCCCTGGTACTGGAGTATTTTCTAAATTTCCCTGGCATCTTCTAGATTTTAATATTTTAATTCACACTGAGAAAACACAGAATCTTATCACTGGCCCGAGTCTTTCACATAAAGAATGACATTGTTAAACATATAAAATAATGGTAAAACATGTCTTATCATTGACAACACATTCTCTAAGGCTAAAGTATATAAAATTTTAATTGTGTGTTATTTATAACAATTACAGTTTGCAACTCCATGTAGAGGTCCACCTCTCCACTCAGAGTCACCTGCCTTGAAGAAGGGTTATTGACTGGTTCACCTCTCCCTCTTGCTTTCCCATCTCCTTCCCTGCTTACTGGCTGCTGTTGGGAAACCTTATAAGGGATTCAGGCAGGACATGGTAGGAAAAAAGGCATTTCTGTCTTATTTAAGTCTCATCCACAGTGGCTGACTTTTAACGGGGTTTGTGCCTTCAGGACTGGAGGGATTTGAAGGGAGCTTTTCATGGACTCCCTTGTGGGTTCCATGAGGACTTCTGCTTTCTGGCTTGAGATCTGATTTCAAGGACTCCTCCTCTGACTGGGCTTGTCTGTGTGCAGATCCTGGGGATCTTGATGTCCACCTGCAGCTTCTGTGGGCATAGAATCTTTCTTCCACCAGTTCTTTCAGGGAGCACCTGAGACCATGCCCAGGGAGACATTTCTTTTTGCTCTGATCAGACCCAGTGCAGCCTTCGCCCTGCCATATTGTGCATAAGCAGTCTGGCCCATTCTTTGTCTCTAGAGCACTCAGGCAGGTCCAGGCATGAGTTACCCTATCTCTTAGACATGGAAGTCAGGGATGGAAATTTTCCAAACAGAGCTGCAGGAGAAGTCACCTCTTCCCAAAAAAATTCTCTCAAAAGTCTTCCTTGTGGACTGATGAGACTTGTTATCCCAAATTTCTAAGAAAAATTTGCTTAGAAAGTTTACAAACTGGTCTTGCATTGTATATTTCTGCACCTTGGTTTCTCAACAACTTCCAGTTAGTATTTTATTACATATCGTGTGTACATGCGTCATTACAAACCAATTCTGTTTGGGAGGCCATAGACTGGGCTAGCTTTGGTCCTTAAATGTTGGAGAGAACAAATCAAGTCCAAAATAAACTATGAATTGAAACTAGAAATGCTATCAATCAGTAACCACCAACCAATTTCTAACCAATCAATGTTGCTTTCTTTGTCTTGCAAATACTTTATAAAAATTTTCCCTCTTATCCTTCTTAGCAGAAAGCTAACTCTTTGCAATCTGTTGCTACCCTGATTCAAGAATTGCTGAATGTTCAAAAAAACTCTTTAAAACTCTAATCCAGTAAATTTTTCTTTTTCGGTGTGTGTGTGTGTGTGTGAAATCGAAACCACAGTGTATAAATGAAACAAATTATCTTTTCATGTAGTGTACTGATTATAGCAGAAAGTTACCAATGTAGAATAAACTTTATTGGTAAAATAATAGAAGCTTCTTATCTACTTATGGTCTGATTACGCATAGAGGGTGGTATCTCATCTTCTATTTATTAAATAGAATAATCAATCATTGGTGAGGTTTGGTGTTAGCTTAGTTGAAATTTTTGAATAGCAGAAAGTATGCACCTAATTATTCAGATGAAATCTGGATATCTTTCTAAGAAATAATGGAGGAAAAGTGTTAAAAGTGGGGGAGTAGAATCAACATACCAAGAAGATGCCTAGTGATGGGAGGGAGAAGATCTATCTAAAAATATGCAATTAATAACTCTCTGGCTGATTGTACAGATTTTATTAATGCAGGGGACATTAAAGGAGAGAGAAAAGAAATTCTTAATCCTCAAAACTCTGCTAATTTGAGAAATTCCATGAACTGATTCTCAAGTTCTATTGCTGCACGTACAAGCCTGTTAAGGTCTTTAAGGAAGTTGGAGTGCTGAGGGTGTTGTACAATGTTTGTACTATGCGTTGTTTTTCTTTTCTTTTCTTTATGTGATATGAAATGTAATCTATCTCTAGCTGTATTTCCATCTCCATTTCATCATTCATCTCTGTGTTTCATAGCTCATAACTTCCTCTCTCAGACAGACCACAGAAACTAGAATTTCTCTTCCCCAAGGCAGATCAGAGAAACTCTAATCTTCTTCTTTTTGCTGGCCATACATCAATTCTCCCACCAACCCCTGCCTATGGTAGATCATAAGATCCTTCTCATTCCAGAAGGTGCTGCCTCATACCCTGGGGGAGGAGCGCTAAGCAGCAAGGCCAAGAATCTGAACGTATAGGCCTTACTGGTTTTTCTCACCCAGTCTGTTAACATTAGAGACTAACTCAGTACGCCATACTGTACAATCACATTTTGGCATGTTGGGCCTTCCTTTAATCATGATTACACAAGAAAGACTCCATAAAAACCCCAAAAGACAGGATTTGGAGAGCTTTAGACAGTTGAATATGTGGCAGCTCCTGGTTGGTGGTGCGACTGGAGAAGACATGGAATCTCTACACCTTTCCCAATGTGCCTCACCCTATGTGTTTCTTCATCTGTATCCTTTGTACTCTCATTTATAATAAACCTGAAAACAAGTGTTTCTCTGAGTTTTCTGAGTGAGCAATTCTAGTGACTTAACTGAACCCAAGGAGAGGGTTGTGGGAATCCTTTGTTTACAGCCAGTCAATAAGAATTGTATATAAAACAACCTGGGGCCTGAGACTGGTATCTAAAGTTGGGGAGGGGCATCCTTGTAGACAGAGCCCTCAACCCATGTGTGATGGTTCGGATACAGAGTGTTCCCTGAAAGCTCAAGAGGGAAATAATGCAAGAAGGCTTAGAGGAGAAATGATTGGGTTATCAGATCCTTAACCCATTCAGTGAATTAATCCTCTGACAGGGATTAACTGAATGGTAACCGAAGGTCATTGGGGGTGTGACTTAGGGGTGTATATTTTGTATCTCTCTCAGCTTTTTGCTCATCATATCCCTGCCATGATATTCTGCCCCACCTAGCCTGTCTTCTATGGACTGAGACATCTGAAACTATGAGCCCCCCCAATTTTCCTCCTCTAAAACTGTTCTTGTTGGTTCTTTTAGTCACAGCCATGAAAAAGGTGACTAACACACCTTGGGATCTGATACTATTCCAGGTAGATAAATCTCAGAACTGAACTGACTTAGAGAACAGCCTGTGGGTGTCTGCTGCAGAATTCTTTGTTTTCTCTTGGTGGGGAGAATCCCCACACCCCATCCCCTTGGGAGGTCATAGAAGTATTATTGTTGTTCTTGCTGATGTGGTGCAAGAGCAAAGGAAAAACAGACTCTTCATTTTATTCCTAACACACTTTTCTTTCGTTGTATTTATTTTGAGGTGGTGAAGGTATTATTGTAGTTAGGAGGTAGTGATTTTCAAGAACCCTGGGTGGAAATCATACTAATATCATAAAAACAGTACTTTTCCCATGTAAATCATCCTATAAGTGCCAAATAAAATAAAACAGGAGTGTTTAGCAGCTGGGAAAGTAGCTTAGTGGTAGACTGAGTATCAGCATTCATAGAATCTTGGGTTCAGTCATCAGTATCACAAAAACAGAAACAAACAATAACAACAACAACAACAAATCAGGAGTTTTGAGTGATTTTTTACTCTTCATTCTATTTTCTTTCCTCTGAGTGATGGTCCGAGGAAGGACAATAACAAGTTCTAAGTCAAAAACAATACCTCCTGGCTATTCAATCCATGCGAGATTTTTCCAGAGTATGGGATTCCTGGGCTGCCCAGTTGGTGGACAGGACTGGTCTGTATGTCTGACCTGAATTTTGTGCCAGATGGAAGGGCACCCTTCCTGTCCCAGTGACATGGCTCAGGAGAGCAGGGAAATCATTTGCTTTGCTGGACCTTCACTACATAAATCTTCTTGGGGCATTTCATTAGTCTGGCACTGCTATTTCTAGCTGACGAGAGATTTCCTTGCTCTACAAAGCTTTTTAATATCTTCAGGTTTTAAATCCAGATGTGTTTTTTCCAAGAACACCCAAATTGTAAATGAGAACATTTTCCCTCCAGGGTTGTTTAAAAGTCAGTGGCCAACAATGTATAAGCTAAGATAGCTATCATATTAAGAGAAGAACTATATTCAAACCTCTTCTAGTCTTTCTTTAATGTGATTGCTCTGTTTATGATCGTTGCTGCTTTGACCAAGAATTCCTGGGCATCAGAGCATTTAAGTATCAGGAAACAATGTTTTTATACTTTTCTTTGGAAGTAGGTATTTTATATGTGACCACAAGTGCTTGTAATTACATAAGAAATACCAACCTAGATGCTGCATGAACTACTTTGTGAAGAAAAGTTACTAACACCCTTGATGATGTAGGATGGACACTTCAATGTTGAAAAAACAATTTTTGGTGCTCACAGTTAAGAAATATTGTGAATAACCACGTATATCAGCAGGCCTATTCCATGACAGTAACAAATATTGAAGGTTTGCATTGTCGATAGTCCTCCGCATGACTCCAGACTCAACCACTCACTAAGCCCTGGTTGTATTCACACTTCTCATAGAGATGTTTTGGCTCCATCCAGCTTACTGTCTTATCTATGAATCCACATTTACAACTGCATTGAGTGATCACTTACTGCTCTGTCTTGTTTTCCCTTGTGAATTTATTTTTCTGTTTGATATTTGCTACTGTGAGTTAAGGGTTGCTTTTCATACATTAAGAGCTCTTCACTGGAATCAGATATGAATTTCTCCTTAAGAAGGGCTCTCCCTTAATGACCCTAAGGACATGCACCAGTATTTTGCACAGAGGATTTTATTAACCATTTTAAAAAATTCTTTCTTTCCATTGAAATTAATGATCTGATGTCGGCTTCTTGTAGAAACATCTTAAATGAGGCGCTCTGAGTTTGAGGACATGATGATTGTTTCAGAGTGTGTAAAGCTTGCCTGAGGAACTTGGAATCAAATGCAGTTTGTGAAGTTCCCTAACTTAGGGGATGGTATTTGAAAGAAAGTGTCAGCAAATATAACTTGCATGTAATTCTATGAAGGAGCCAAAGTTACTATTATTTTCACTTCTAATGTGTACCAGACACCTATTAAAGGCATATCATGTATCTATGAGAGTTAGTCTTGAAACTCTTTCTCAATTGACCTAATGTTCCCTTTAAAAAAAAAACCAAAACTCTGAATAGATAGTTCTGGATTTCTGGAGAAATGTGCCTTCAGTTTTAATACCCAATCATGTAAATGTAATTTAATTTATCTTGGCATTATATATTTTGATCAAAATCAACTCTATTTTTATCTCATTAATTTAGTATACCTACTCAGTAATGCTTAGACATATCTAGTGTTTTCCAGGTGTTGTTAAATTTACTTCCATGCAATTGTGATGTATTATTTCCAAATCTTTTTTTTTATTCACAAAAAGAAAGTTACCAAATATATCCTTAGATGTAATGCAATTATTTTATTATCTTGTGAGTGCATGGTAATTTATTCTGGACACTGATTTCAACTATACATAGTTATGTTTGATTTTTTCTATAATGTTGTAATTTTCTTAACAAAATATCTGAAAAATTTTGATCTACTTCTGATGTAATGAGAATTTTTACAGGATGACAAAGGAAATATTTTATGAAGTTCTCAGATACAAATTATTTCAAAAATAACCATTACATTTTATTTATTCTTGTTCAGGTAACACCATTCAGGCATAAGAGAGGGAGAAACAATGTAAAAAGAAAAGTGTAATTCACATACACAAAGACATTTTCATCTCCAAGGCACTAATCAGGAATAGGGTATCTTTCTTAGATCTGTATTTATAAAGGGGCAGCAGCTATAATTACATTTAATCGGAGTCATCAGTTTATTATGGAAGTATTTATTCTAAAGATTTTTTAATAATTTAACTATATTAATATTGTATTTTCTTGTCTTTATTATCAACAAAGTAAAAAAAATTTTAAAATATGTAGGTCAACAAAAAGTGAACAAAAAGGAGTTATAAGTTAGGAAATTACTGATATCTGGTCAAGGACGTAGTCCTTACACAAAGGATTTGTCAAATTAAACTCTTTCTCTCTCTCTCTCTCTCTCTCTCGAGAGAGATATACACAATATACACACGTATATATATATATACAATTTACATATATATGTGTATGGATACACATATATATGTATGTATATGTAATATATATGTATATATATGTATATACATATATATGTATGGATATATATACACACATATATATATCCATGTATACATCCATGCATAAGTATATATAAAAATAACCATATCGATATAACAATGAGCATAGTCATATGTATGTATCTCAAACACTCACTTTTCTTCTCTTGCACTTAATTAAATTATTTTAAAAAATTGATTCGATGAGCAAATAAGAAGCTGGTGAAAAGAGTACCTATTTAGAACAGTAGCACTGGAAAAACACATATAATTTATTTTGGTAATTGAAAAATATTAAATCAATGTTAAAAATCTATGCTGGGTGTTCACCACATTGTTTCCTCCCCCAGGCAATATAAACAAACTACATGTAGGTAAATGAGACAATGTGACTTAATTCTGACCAATCGCAATGGATCATTTCCAGGACAGCCCTCTTTATTGGGTAGCCAGAAACGAATGTTCTGAGGACTCCAGAGCCCTGCAGGACTGCTAGCCCTAGGGACAGGAGAACCACAGAAGGAAGTAGGCTGAAATTGTGAGCTGCTTCCTTGGTGACAGCTGTCTAAGAATGATACTTAAATGGAAACATCTGTCCTGAATGATGTGTAAATAAAAAAAATAAACGATTGCCACAGGAAGTGGTATTGATTTTGTTGTAATAGAGCTACAAAAAACAAGTACTTTCTGATTTCTAGAAATATTTAGAAGAATTCATCAATGAGGGGAAGAAACTAGAGATATGTATCTTAAAAGTAATGAATAAAATGGAGATACAAGAAAATATATGTATGTTTTTCTTTCTTTTTTTAGAATTTTTAAAATTTTATTCAGAAATTTATTTGTTGAACAAACTTCTAATGATATTATATATATATATATATATATATATATATTCTGAAAATTAGATTTACCCCCAAGAGCCACCCTCAATTACCCACCCTTATCCCTCCCCCACCCTTCCCAATACATCTCTACAAATGCCTTAGGTTGTATGACACAAGGTTCCCAGTCTTAACATCTCCTCTTTTTTGAGATTGCTGATCAACTTTTAAAAGTCTTAGCTTACAAATTGAGACACAGATTTTTGCTGGACAAGTTAGTTAAATTGCAGTGATGTCTACATTCTCCTGAACTGAGATGGCATAAGGTGCAAAAACAAGAGTCCCAGTTGGATTATCTGATCAATTATTTTCAAAGAAGCAGTCTGTGCATTGGCACAGGATGATACCCAATTGCCAGATTTATTAAACAATGAGATTTCTTTCCTTTTCCCTTGAATTCTGTGTCTGGACAGCATCTTAGACTATCAAGAAAGTGGCCACTTCATTTAATTAAAGAAAATGTTCTCATAAAGTTTCTCAAACATTCCAGCATCTGCCACTCATAACAATAGCGGTAAAATCCAGAAGACAAAAGTTACCCCAATTGCCTCATGTCTCACAGCAAGTGATTATTCAATCCATTTTAATTTTTAACTATTTAATTCCTAAAATATTTTATGATGGTGAGTATGTCCATGGAAATTGTGTATTGGATGTCAATGATTGGCTCACTGGTCTGGGGCTCTATCTATATGGGGAATATAGTTCATTTC
>PVKS010033565.1:0-21615 GCA_004027875.1 Aplodontia rufa | reverse complement strand
TTGACATTATATTTCAATACGAGTACTAAGCTTATTCCTGAAAGAATTATATCCACTCTTTCTAAGGCTGATAGAAATATGTGTATATTATTCCCAAAGAACCAAATCTGTAACAATTAAAGAACCACAAAGCCCAAGCATGCTTACCACTTTTTCCATGATGAATACTAAGTCATTTTCATTTAGAATATTTTTAAGGGGGTTTGGTTGACCTTTGCCGATCAACTGCACTTGGATATCAGCCTGTTTAAAACAGATGTCAAGCAATGTTATATACTACGTACATTTGTACACATATTTAAACACATAAAGACTGGTTCTATGCAAGTTATTGGAAAAGAGATTTTAATAACATAATGTTTTTTATTTATTTTTATTAGTGCATTATACTTTTACATAATGTTGGGATTAGTTGTCACACATTCCTAGATGCACACAATTCAGCAACACAATTTGTTCAATATTCCCTACCCTCCCACATCCCTCTACCTCCCTCCTCCCATCCCCTGATCCCTTGCCTTTCTTCTGGGTCCTATATTGTTCCTAAAAAACCCAAATACAGTGACATAATTCTTATACCTCTGAAGAACATTTTTATATATATAGCTATAGTATATACAGTGACATTTATAACTGCTTGGAATGTACCTTGCTTTGTATCAGTTCCAACATCTTCCCTTTTCCTCCCTATCATCTTCAAAATTTTGACAATAGGATTAAACATTTACGTATTTGTACAGTTATACAGCATAGCTTGTTCAAATCTCTTATGAAGTATCTTGCAACTGTTTCTCATAAATATTAACATTTTGCATTTTTGTTTTATGGATCTAACACATGAGTTTGTCTACTTTACTCCTGAGCCTGGATTTAGATCCAGCCTCCACAAATGAGGGATACCATTCGGCCCTTGACTCTCTGTGTTTGACTAACTTTGCTCAGCATGATTTCTTCCAATGCCATCCATTTATCTACAATACATGCAATATCATTGTTTCTAATAGCTGAGTAAAACTCCATTGTATGTATGTATGTACGTGTATGTGTATATATATATATATATATATATATATACACCAGAGCTTTTGGATCCATTCATCCAGTGAGGGGCATCTGGGTTGGTTCCATAATTTAGCTATTTTAGCTATTGTAAATTGAGCTGCTATGTACATACATTTTGCTGTGTCACTGTAATGTGCTGATTCTAACTCCTCTGGGAAAATACCCACAAGAGGGATAGCTGGATTGTATGATGGATCCAACCCTAATTTTTTGAGGAGTTAATGACATAATGTTTTAAAAGTAAGATTTCATTTATTTCTCATGTTTAGAAAACCTCCTTTAAAAAAAGAGAGAGAGAGAGACAGGGCAGTGAAAGAGAGGGAGAGGGAAAAAAAATCAATTTTTATTTAGTTTTTCATGTGGCTTTCATTGCTCCAACACTCAGTTATGTATGTGGTGGTAGGGTTTGAACTTGCATCCCTGCCCATGCCAGGCAAGTGCCACAATCACCAAGCCACTGCTCTAGCCCCTAGAAAACCTAACTTTTAAAATTTTTTCAAGGTCCACCTGAAGTGTACTCTGCTTTGTAAAATCTTTGCTTAGGACCACACTGATATCCTCTTCCCCAAATCACACTGTATTTACTGTTTTATAACATAAAATTACCAATTTATTAAATATTGTTTTCTTCTGATTGCACCATGAAATTTTAGAATTTTACCATGTCAGTTTATAGGAACAATATATTTTTTCATTCCAAATGCAATACACATCTATTGTAGGAAAGTATGAAAATAGATTTTTTTTTTTTTTGGGGGGCTGGAGCGGTGGCTCGGTGGTTACGGCGCTTGCCCGGCATGTGCATGTACACAGGTTCAAACCCCAGCACCCACGTACACAACTAAGTGTCAGAGCAACAAAAGCCATGTGAAAAACTCAATAAAAATTGATTCTCTCTCTCACTCTCTCTCTCTTACTGTCCTTCTCTCTTTAAAAAAAAAGAAAAAAGAAAAAAAGAAAAGAAAATAGATTTTTTAAAATAGAAGTTTTTCAAAAGTCAACCATAATTCTACTTCCCAGGATAATTAGTACTGTTTTTAGTTTGGTTGGTTTACATTCTGCCAGATTTCTTACTAGGTATACAAAGAACTATAATCTATTTAAACAGAAATGCGTCTATTTAGATATCTAGACAGGATTTTGCTTAGTACAGACAGGATATTCTAACAGTTTTATATCATAAGCCTCTTTTTGTGTCATTATTCTGCCTTTCTAGCACCATGGCTCTATCATTCTATCATCATATAATTCTATATTGTGCAAGAGTTTGGCAGTTTCCACTTATTTGTTACCAAGTACAACAGACAATAAACATCTAAAAATAATCTTAATACAAAAAAGTACACAGATATCGTCAAAGTGGCTTTCAAATACATCATACCAAACATATCTACTTTTTTCCCCCTCAAGTACTGGGGATTGAATTCAGGAGTGTTCTACGGCCAAGCTACATGCCCAAATCTTTTTAGTTATTTTTAGTGCCTCGTTAAGTTACCCAGTCTGGCCTTGGTTTTGTGATCATCCTGTAATACTAGTTTCCTGAGAAACTAGTATTACAGGCATGTACCAGATATTTATATTTGCATCAATTACATCAACAACTATTTTCACTATTTTTACCATGTCATAGCAAAAAAAAAAGTACCTTATTATTTTAATTATCATGTATTTAATCACAAAGGTGAACAGCTCTAATATGTTTATAAAGGATAAAAGTATATCTCCTTATTTGAAGATATGTGATTTCTCAGTATGATACTGAAGCATTTAAATACCAAATTCAGAAAGCCATGGACACTGTATTAGTCCAAGTTTCAGTTACTTTTGTGAGTTAAACTGTGCCCTCCTAAAGATATGGGTTTTTTCCTCTCCTCTTATTTATTTTGGTACCAGAGATTGAACCCAGAGGCACTTATCCAGTGAGCTATATCCTTGGCCCATTTTTATTTTGAGACAGGGTTTCGCCAAGTTGCTGAGGCCAGCTTTGAACTTGTGATCCTCATGCCTCAGCCTCCTAAGCCACTGGGATTACTGATATGTACCACCATTCCTGGCTCCTCCATATTCTTTTTTTTTTTTTCTTTTGAAGGACAGTGAGAGAGAGAGACAGAGAGAATCAATTTTCATTGAGTTTTTCATATGGCTTTTGTTGCTCTGACACTTAGTTGTGTACATGGGTGCTGGGGCCTGAACCCGAGTATTTGAGCATGCCAGGTGAGCGCCATAACCACCAAGTCACCGCTCCAGACCCTCCTCCATATTCTTTTGTTGGTGCATCATAGTTGTACTAATGGTGGGATTTGTTGTTACATACTCATCCATGATACAATATAATATACCTAAAGATATTTTGAAGTCCTAACCTCCAGTTCCTGTGACTTTATTTGAAAATATGGTCTTCGCAAATATAATCAAGTTAAGATGAGGACTAATTTGAATTTGGGCAGGTCATAAATCCAATGTCTTGCATTCTTACTAGGAGAAATTTAGTCACAGACACGGAGAATGTGAGATCAGAATGATGTGACTACATGCCAAACTAACACCAAAGATTGGTAGAAAACACCAAAAGCCAGGACAAGGCCTAGAAGGACCCTTTTCTGAGCCTTTAATGGAAGCATGGCCCTAGCAACACCCTGATTTCAAAACTGTTACAGAGTAAATTTCTGATGTTTCAAGCAATCTAATTTCTGGTACTTTGCTACAGCAGCCCTAGAAAACTAACATAGATGTCAAACAGGAAGAATTCAAATAGGGAAGGATCAATAAATTTACATGGATATATCTGATTCTTGAGTGTGGTTAATAAGAATTCACAGTGAGCTAGGTGTGGTAGGACACACCTGTAATCCCAGTGGCTTGGAAGGTTGAGGCAGGAAGATTGCAGGATCAAAACCGGCCTCAGCAACTTAGCGAGACACTGTCTCAAAATAAAAAATAAAAGGGTATGGGGATGTGGGTCAGTGGTAAGTGCCCCTGGGTTCAATCTCTGATACCAAAAAATAAATAAATAAATAAATAAAAGAATTCACACAGTGAAAGATAACTAAATTTGCATTTTTTCTTTCTTATTTACTCATGTCCTTTGCCTAGTCTTCTAATACTTTTTATCTTTCTCACTGATTTTTAGGAGCTTTATATACAGATAGATATGGATATTAACCCTTATCATTTGATTATATCTCCCTAGCCTATCTTTTAATATATATTATTTAATTTATTAATTATCTCATTGATGTAGGTTCTATCTCCCTATAAGGAGTTTACCTATAGAATATTTGGCACATATCAGATACTTAGTAAACACATGAATGTTTAAAACAGCTTTATTCATAATCATCAAAAACTGGAAATAACCAAAATGTCCCTCAATCAGGACTGGATAACCCAATTGTAGTACACCTATAAAAAAGGAAAGAACTATTGATACCTACAAACAATATAGATAATTTCCAAAGCATTATATTAACTGAAAAAAGACTCAAAAGGCTATATGACTATTTATATGACATTCTGGAAAAGGCAAAACTACAGGGACAAAAACCAGGTTAGTAGTTGCTAGGGACTAAGGGCAGCGGAAAGGGTTATCTATAAGGGACGTGAAGGAAATTTTTTTTGTTTGTTGGTACTAGGAATTAAACCCAGGGACTCATGCACACTAGGCAAGCACTCTATTACTGAGTTACATCTCCAGCCCCTTTTCTTTTATCTAAGTTGCTCAGGCTGGTCTCAAACTTGCAATCCTCCTGCCTCTGCCTCCTGAGTAGATGGAATCAGAGTTGTGTGCTACCACACCTGGCTGACATGAGAAAATTTTCAAAGATGAAAGAAATGTTCTATGTCTTGATTATGAAAGTGATACAACTAAAGGTATTTGTCAAAATTCATACAACTATACCCAAAAAGGATGAAACTTATTGTATGTAGATTAATTTCAATAAATGATTTAAAAACCTAGAATTTTAGGACTGTGTTTAAAAACCAAATAAAGTATTCATACCTCATAGATAAACGGGTCTTTACAGATTCCTTTCCTTTCTTCGTTAAATTCCCTGAAATAGAGAACCACATGTGAAAAATAGAGCTATAGTTCCTGCCCTGTTATTTAAGCTCAGAAGTTAGCCAGCACTTTATCCCTGCATGTATCAATGGAAAAAGAAGGTGTGGAGGAGGTACCTGTGGCAGCTTTAGGGTATAGCTGGAAAGAGGGGAAAAAGGAAGTATTAGATTAAGAAGGAAAAAAAGACTGATAGATTAATAGATTGCTGCCCACCCCAATTGCACATAGCTGTTTCTTTCTTGTCTTTTTTTTTTTTTTTTTTGATACTAGGTATTGAACCCAGAGGCCCGTTACCTCTGAGCTAAAACCCCAGCCCTTTTTATTTATTTATTTATTTTGGGACAAGGTCTCACTCAGTTGACAAGACTGACCTCAACTTTGCAATCCTACCTTAGACTCCCAAGTTGCTGAGATTACATGTGTGTACTACCACACCTAAAAGATGTAATTGTTTTAGAGGCAGCAGAAATTTATGTTGCCAGCCTGTACATGTGTGTCTTTTCAAACACATCACCAGTTAATATTAAAACTTAATTTACCACATGGCTTTTGGAAAATTAAAAATTACTAAATACTGATCTGCAACTGAATGAGTGGGTAACCACTGAGAAGTTACATAAGTGTCTCAGATCTTAAATTTCTGGCTAAATGGAACCATCCATACTCCATCTTATAGTTACCAAAAAATTAGTAATTTGGAACATTTCCTTTTTAAAATGTAAGCAAAAACCTCTAGGAAATCATTTAATACAAGAAAATTTTAAAACAGGGATCCCAAAACATATATACTATAAATTAACATGGTAAAATGCAATACCAAAATCACATCAGCCTGACTACACTCTGAAAGAAAAGAGAACCCAGGGCTAGAGCGGTGGCTCTCCAGTAGAGCACTTGCCTGGCACCAGCGCTAGGACCCAGGTTCAAACCCCAGCACCACGTATACAGCTAAAGGTCAGAAAACACAAATGCCAGATGAAAAAATAGTAAATAAAATTGATTCTCTCTCTCCCTCTCTTTAAAAAACAAAAAGAAACAGAAAAAAGAACCCTACAGAATTTTCAGGATATCATTTATATTTATTAGATCTAATATAGGACCTACTGATATAGAAATAGGCAAGTAAAAATTTTTTTTTCAGGATCCAAGTACAGTTGTTCATTATAACTATACTTCTGACATAAACTTGAAGCTGAGATGACTGCTTTTTTCTAAATAATGCATCAATCCTCTCTTTGTGGTTTCCATTGACCATCCTTGATTGACTTTGTTCTTTGCCAAAATAGAACTTATCAGACTCAATCATTTCAGCATGTGATTTATTCTTTTTTTTAATGTGATTTATTCTTAAAGATGCTTTCTTTTTAAGTATGCCTCAGGAATATGACTTAATCTGTCATTCAACAATTGTTTCTCAAGCATGTGTATTTTAAGCCAGGCACTCTTGCTGGACGCTGGGGATGTCGAAGAAAAGCAGTCTTAGCAGGGCATGGTTGTACACACCTGTAATTCTAACAACTCAGGAGGCAGGAGGATCTCAAGTTCAATGCCAGCCTCCACAATTTAGTTGACCCTGTCTCAAAAATAAAATAAAAAGGGCTGAGGATATACCTTATTGGTAGAGCACCCCTTGGTTCAATTCCCAGCATGGGGATTGGGGGGTACCATACTCTTTCTTGTTTTTTAAAAAGAGAGGGACAGTGAGAGAGAGAGACAGAGAAAGGGAGAAACAACTTTATTTAGTTTTTCACATGGCCTTAGTTGCTCTAACACTTATTTATGTACGTGGTGCTAGGGTTTGAACCCGGGTCCTCGCACTTGCCAGGCAAGCGCCGAAACCTCTGAGCCACCGCTCCAGCCCCTAGTAGCACACTCTTGACTGCAGTCCAAGGAATAAACCAATAACTAAAACTCCTTCCTATACACTGAAGCTGTGGTGCTCTGCACAGGAAGCTGTCGTGCAGATTTAGCTAGGGCTTGAACTTTATCTGAAAGCCCACGTGTATTTACTAAAAGATTTTAAATGGGAAAAATAACTTGAAGTCCAGGAAAAAAGGCTGTGAATAACTTATAGCAATGGCCTGAAAGAAAACAGGGAATGAAACAATGAGGACAGCCTAGATGAGGTAGGAGTAGGTGACAGAGAAAAGTGAAGGAATATCTTGGATTTAGAACTCTTTTAACTCAGAATTCAGGAGTACAGCCAGGTTTGGTGGCACACCTCTAAAAGCCAACAACTCAGGAGGCTGAGACAGGACCAAAAGTTCTGGGCCTGATAGCAATTTTGTGAGACCCTGTCTCAAAACAAAAAAATAAAAGGGGCTGAGGATATACTCTGTGATTCAGAGATATATAGAGCCCCTGGATTCAATCCCCAGAACCTAGGACAAAAAGAAAAAAACAAAAAATCAGGAGTAATAGAATGTCAGGTTAGGAGGAAAGATAAATGCAGTATTGACTTTGAGATTCCATGTGAAAATATGCCATAAGTAGTTGGATATACAGGCACTGTGAGTAATGTAAGAGAAACTTTTGGTATTTACAAGTGAAGAGAAAAACTAACAACACTCACTGAATATTTGGGAAGTATAAAGGGCTTACGTAAAGTTTTATCAATAGGGGACTAATTAAACAAACATAAAACAACCATAGCATGAAGTATTGTATAGCAGTTAAAAACGATGAAAAATATATACAGGCTCTCACACTGAAAGTTATCTAAGGCATGGTTAGTTTCTTTTAAAATGCTAGTGTTCTTTCCATAATGTTAAAGAAAAATGTCAAGTATTACTCCTTTTGTAAGGTTAGGGAAGGTAATAAAAACCACTAAAAATTACAGCATTTAGAGGATGAATTAAAATACATCGGTTCTGAAAGTGTGAAGTCCTGCCAGCAGCAAGTTTCACTTAAGACTCTGTAAAAAAGGCAAATTCTTTGGCCCCACCTCAGACCTAACAAAACCAGAAACCCTGGAGGTGGGGCCTAGCAAGCTGTGTTTTGACAATCCTCCAGGTGATTCTAACACACTCAAATTTGCAACCCACTGAATTATATTTTTTCAAAAGAGGGCCCTGGAGCGGTGGCTTGGTGGTTACGGTGCGTGCCCGGCAGGCGCAAGTACACGGGTTCAAACCCCAGCACCCATGTACACAACTAAGTGTCAGAGCAACGAAAGCCATGTGAAAAACTCAATAAAAAAAAAAAAAATTTTTTTTTTTTTGGAAAAAAAAGAGAGAGAGAAAGGGGCAGAGAGAGAGGAAGAGAGAATCAATTTTATTTAGTTTTTCACGTGGCCTTCCTAGCTGACTCTTGGTTGTGTGTAGGCGGTGCTGGGGTTCAAACTCGGTCCTCGTGCATGCCGGAGGAAGCGCTGTAACCGCCGAGCCCCTGAACTGGACTTTTATGTATGATGAAGAACTTGATAGAATCCCCATGGTAGAAGTACTTCACTGTAAGAATAAAACGAGTCCTTGGAGCAGTGAAATAAAGGTGCTTTTACACATCAACACATCGCTCCGTTATCATTAAAATTGTAGCCCATACGGTAACCACCTTGAATAGACTGTAGCAACACCGTTTCACTATTAGGAGCCACCAAGGCTTCAAACCCCTGAAAGGCGCCCACATCCAGTTTTCCGTATTCTGGGAGGCGCGTCTATATCACAAGCGTGCGCAATCAGCAGAACGAATAAGCTGCCTCTTAAACACTGTCATCTTCCTCCTACTTGGATAACGAGCAGATATTTTCAGGGCAGGACCCCGCCCTCCATTGGAGCGCGGAACCGGCCGCTTCCTCAACTCTCAGACACCAAGAAAGCAGGCCAAGCGCTAATCCTCAAGGCGAAGCAAAAGAATTGGAGCGGGAATCAAGACACCCAGAGGGAAAGTGCGTTCCCAGATCCCAGCCAACAGCAACGACAACTCACTGCAGGAGGCGAGCGTAAAACTCCTCAGCCGCCCGGTTCACCTGCACCCACATTCTGCCCAAGTCGGGATCCCGTCTCCGAAACCGCCAAACTAAAACTCCGCGCCCTGACGCCGACGTCACAGGACGCGACCACGCCCTCCGGAACTTCTTTTCCTGGTTGGTAGACTAATTCCTTTGGTTCGTAAAGTTAAACGGTGATTTTAGAACACCCAGTGATATTTTCTGTTACAATAGTTTTCCTTTCCCGTCAGAAAAACAAATAAAATAAATGTAGTGGTTGCAGGAAAAGACGCTTCGTCTCTCGGACTTGGCCACTCCCCCTTATGGATCACTCCGCGAAAAGGAGTCCCTCATTTCTAAGCAATATTATTAGATTTGGAAACATAGATCCTGTACTTTGATACACGTAAAGAAGTAATAGGCTACTTTTTCATTTTTGTAGTATAGTAGAGAGGTATTTTGAGTCTGCGTTCTGAGGCGGGGCGGTGTGGGGAACGAGTTGAAGGTTACATGTAGAGTAGGAAGTACTAAGCACTTCCTTTTCCTGTGGGAGCAGCTGAGTGGAGAGGAGCGTGGCCCTCTCCTCTCCCGGCCATGGTGAGTGGAAGGCTTCTTGGGTGGGCTTTTGCCTGGTCCGGGGAGAGAACGGAGTGATAAGGGTTCAGAAGACAAACTCTGCAGGGGAGGAATCGAGGACGAGAGTTCGAAAGGCGTATTTCTGGGGGAACTGGGTTGTGCGGCAAGTCGGCAGCCATCTTAATGGCAACGTGGGCCACCCGACGCAAGGGCGCACCTGGAAGCTACTCGGGAGAACACCGGTCGTTCTCAAAGGGACTTTTGGGATTTCTAGCTTTCCTTGGATCTTAGAAAAACTAGAGTTATGTCGGAAATGGAAACCTTTGGGGCCTAAGGGTAAGGAAGGATGGGTAGGAAGGAGAGAGGGGCCTTGTATGTTCATGGACTGTCCCGTAAGGTGTATTTTCACCTTTTAAAGGGGGAAAAACCCGTGTGGATAGGTTTTTTCTGAGTATTTGTTCGTAGCAAGTTCAATGTATGACTAGTGTTCTGTCCGTTGCTTTTCAAATAGCATGCATGCGTGTGTGCCATGTGTAGTGTATTGTGCTGGGGGAGTTAGTGAACACGATAGACGATGCTCTCTATGCATGGACTGCTGTTGAGTTAGAAATATTCAGTGTTAACTATCGTTGACATGGGGAATTGGAGAGGTTGTTGTGCTAATCGTTTTTAAACAGTGATGGAAGAGGGAGACTTGAGGGAGGTGAAGAGAGAGACTTTAGAATGAAAACTTGCTAAATCATGCAAGAAGCAATGGTCCTAAGAGTAGGGGCAAGACTATTGAAGGGCGGGGGGGGGTGTAATTCACAACTTAGTGATCCAGCACTTATGCAACTGCCTGTGTTGAACCCCAAAACTGAAAAAAAGAGGGGTGTACCTGGAACAGCGTAGGAGATAAAGCCAGATTGTGTAATCCATCCTTAAGATGTTGAATTTACTTTGGGTGAGAAGCCTTTGATGAACAAAAGGTAACCTGACAAGTTTTTACTAGTAAGTTTTGGGAGATAAGTTAAAGGGGACAAGGGGGAACAGAAATGGAAGTTTGGATAAGTGATCCTAGGTGGTAGAATGAAACAATTTTCAAGCCTTATTGTATGGTTTTGATTGAACATTGTGCTTTATGAATTTGCTTTGAAATTTTATGATAAGCCAGTCTTTGAAAACAAAAGATTGTGGAATTTGTAAGAACTTACTGAAGTATTCATAATCTGGTGTTATTTATAGCTTTGTCTTGTACAGGTGTTTCAGCTGTAAGCATTGTCTCTGCCTTATAAAACGTGAGCTACTGTATAAATGAGCATTTAGTGGTGTTATTGCCGTATGAGAAGAATTTGAGTACCTCTAATACTGCTTGTCAATGATCTTTTTTCCCCCAAGGCGTGTGCACGGCCCCTGATATCAGTGTACTCTGAAAAGGGGGAGTCCTCTGGCAAAAATGTCACTTTGCCTGCTGTGTTCAAGGCTCCAATTCGACCAGATATTGTGAACTTTGTTCATACCAACTTGCGCAAAAACAACAGACAGCCTTATGCTGTCAGTGAATTAGCAGGTATGGATTAATATTTTCAATGAGTTGGTTTATTTTAAGGGCTGCTTTACAGTAGTGATGAAATTCCACTTCATTGGTCCGTGTTTCTGAACCACATGATTTTAATGGATATTCTGATGCTGTTTGTTATCATGTATATAAGTCATAGATTGATTATGTCTAGGGAACTAAAATTTTTTATTTCTTCATGATTTTAGGTCATCAGACCAGTGCTGAGTCTTGGGGTACTGGCAGAGCTGTGGCTCGAATTCCCAGAGTTCGAGGTGGTGGTACCCACCGTTCTGGCCAGGGTGCTTTTGGAAATGTATCCTTTGCCTAGCATCTCATGGAATCTAGCAGACTATATCCAGCTTATCCATTTTAAATATATTTTGAACCATTTGTGTCCAAAATATTAATAGTATCCAAGTTACCTATTAACTTGAGACAGCTGTGAACTTACACTTTCTCTTAAAGAGAAATATCTTCACATGGGGAGATTTTGCTTGCTATGATGTCGTAATTTGCGTCTTACTCTGTTCTCAGCGACAGTTGCCTGCTGTCAGTAAGCTGTTACAGAAGGTTGACGAAAATACTTACTGAGCAAGACAACCATTTCTGAAATTATATATTTCTAAACTTTGAGAAATAGATTTCTTAACTAAGTAAAAAGATGTGCAGAGGAGGCCGCATGTTTGCACCAACCAAAACCTGGCGTCGTTGGCACCGTAGAGTGAACACAACCCAAAAGCGATATGCCATCTGCTCTGCCCTGGCTGCCTCAGCCTTACCAGCATTGGTAATGTCTAAAGGTTTGTAGTATTTTGTATCATAAAAGTAATATGAAACACTCTTTTCAGCTGAACCTTTTTTGTTATAATTTGCCTGTGTACATTCTTGAGTGTCTAAATTTGCCTTTATTAAGAACAAGTTTTGGGGCTAGAGGAGTGGCTCAGTGGTCAAGTGCTTGCCTAACCCAAATACAAGGACCTAGGTTCAAACCCCAGTACTACATGCACAACTAAGTGTTACGGGAAAAAAATTTAAAAAATTTATTTTCTCTCTTTAAAAAAAAAAAGTCCTGTAATTAACAAATACTAGCTATGTAACTGGGAAACTGATTCTTCAAACAGTAATGTGTTATAATTAGAAAACTTTCTTTTTCAATTATATCAGTGTGCTCTTTATTTTTTAAAGAGAGAGAATCGATTTTACTGAGTTTCACGTGGCTTCCGTTGCTCTGACACTTAGTTGTGTACATGGGTGCTGAGATTTGAACCTGTGTATTTGCGCATTCCAGACAAGCACTGCAACCACTAAGCCACTGCTCCAGCCCTCAGTGTGCATTTTTAACTGTCAAAATGATGAGATTCCACTCAGTTGGTCCGTGTTTCTGAAACACATGATATTTGTGGAAGTTCTGATTTGGCAAATTGTATGTAATTTTGCATTTGTGAGTTATATAAAATATTTTTTACTTTTTCATAAAACTCAGGTAAGTATTAAATTGGCTTTTTCAGGTCATCGAATTGAGGAGGTTCCTGAACTCCCTTTGGTGGTGGAAGATAAAGTTGAAGGTTACAAGAAAACCAAGGAAGCTGTTTTGCTTCTTAAGAAACTTAAAGCCTGGAATGATATCAAAAAGGTAGGCTTGATGTGTACATTTTTACAGTTTGGTGATTCTTGATACGTACAGCTTTGTTTGACAGATTCTTGATTTTCAGGAGGAATAAAAAAGGAAAGAACAGTCAACCCTTGGTATCCACTGGGTATTAGAGTACAGAGTATAACAAAGATACATGAATGCTTAAGTTCCACATAAAATGTGGTATTTGCATATACCTATACATATTATCTCTAGATTATTTTTATAATGCCTAGTGTAATGTAGATGCTATGTAAATAGTTGTTTTGTATTATCTAGGGAATGATGACTATAGAAAAGAAGCATACACATTTAGTATAAATGGAATTTTTTTGAGTGCTTTTTACCTGCATTTAATTGAATCTGTGGGATGTGAAACCAGCAGATACGGAAAGCTAATATGGCTAAACCATAGTGTATGAGAAAACAAGAACTTAGGAACTGTATTTCTCGGTTTGAATCCTGACACCCATTTATGATTGTATGTATAACCTTGGGTAAGTTACTTTTTAACTATGAAGATCTAATGCAGAGATTATACCTTAATACAAAAACTGCTCACTTTATAGGTCTATGCCTCTCAACGAATGAGAGCTGGCAAAGGCAAAATGAGAAACCGTCGTCGTATCCAGCGCAGGGGGCCTTGTATTATCTATAATGAAGACAATGGTATTATCAAGGCCTTCAGAAACATCCCTGGTAATTCTTGTAGTTATTTGTTTTGATTACCTACAGTTTATGACCTTATTCAGCTTTGATTGTGATGAGATTCCACTTTATGGTCCGTGTTTCTGAAATAAATGATTTTGTGGAAATTTCTGATTCCTAGCTGAATGATGGCTTAAACTTCCTAATTGATAGTTCTCAGGTTCCAAATGTGTCCATAAATATAATTTGTATTTCTTCTGTTGAAAATACAGACTTTCTAATTCTCCTTTCCCTTTAAAGGAATTACTCTACTTAATGTAAGCAAACTGAACATTTTGAAACTTGCTCCTGGTGGGCACGTGGGACGTTTCTGCATTTGGACTGAGAGTGCTTTTCGGAAGTTAGATGAACTGTATGGCACCTGGCGTAAGGCTGCTTCCCTCAAGAGTAACTATAAGTGAGTGTTTTTTAATATTTAAGTACTGAACATAGATTGAAATATGGAAATTTACATTCAGAACTGGTTTGCATTGTTTTTAGGAGTGTTTTTTGTTTTGATGGTACTAGGTTTTGAACCCAGGAACACTCAACCCCCAGCCCGTTTTACTTTTCATTCTGAGGCAGTATCTTGCATATCATTGTCCTCAGCCTCCAAAGTAGCCTGGAATTGTACTTTATCTAAATAATGGATTGTTTTGCTCACGTTTCCCTTTATGTACAAACAGTATGCCAAAATGGTAAATACCTCCTTTGTCTGGGGTTTATGAGATAGTGTAGTGGAAATTCTTACTGAGTTCTAGAGAGATGAATGGTTTAAGATAAAGCTGTGAAGTGTTCATGTTCTTGAGAATTCAGGCATCCTTGTCAATCTATTTCCTTCAGCCTTCCTATGCATAAGATGATCAATACAGACCTCAGCAGAATCTTGAAAAGTCCAGAAATCCAAAGAGCTCTGAGGGCACCACGGTAAAACTTTGATATATATACACAATATAATTTTTTCTGCTAAATCTATTTTTATTTCAAACTACGTGTAATATAAACAAAATAATAATAGCATCTACTTTTTATAGCAAAAAGATTCATCGTAGAGTCCTGAAGAAGAATCCATTGAAAAACCTGAGAATCATGTTGAAGCTGAACCCATATGCAAAGACTATGCGCCGGAACACCATTCTTCGCCAGGCCAAGAATGTAAGTGATGATTTGTTTTTAGTGGTGATAGCAAGTTCTTTTAAAAATTGATAATTAAAATTTCTGTCCAATTTGTTGCAGCACAAACTCAGGGTGGATAAAGCAGCAGCTGCAGCAGCCGCTGCCGCTTCCGCAGCAGCCGCCCCCAAATCAGATCAGAAGGGGGCTGCAGGCAAGAAGACTGTGGTAAAGAAGCAAGGAAAAAAAGCTGCTGGTGTTAAGCAGAAGAAGCCTGTGGGGAAAAAGGCTGCGCCTACCAAGAAACCAACAGCTGAAAAGAAACCAGCAGAAAAGAAACCTGTTGCAGAAGAGAAAAAGCCTGCTGCATAAACAATCTGTTTATTCCATAAGGTCAAATAATTACAGGTTATTTTGAATAAAGAGCTGATCAAAGACAGTAACAAACATGCTTGGTTGTGTCTGTTATGTGACTCCTCGCTAGAATATTTTTAAGTAGAAAACTTCGTTCTCCCTAATTCCAGCCTTGCCCCACATTATGATCTGAATAAAGCAAGGACTTTTTATACTTAGTCCATGTGTTCAGATGGAAGAGGGAAATTCTCCAAGAACTTGATGTAGCGTCCATTTTCTGAATAACTTGAAAAGCAGATTGTTGAAGATTTGCCTCAGGAATGTAGGAGCTGTTCAAATTTAGTACAAAAGGGGCAGTGGGCAAGGATTGGGTTCCATAAAAGTTGACATTTTGAGTAACCACAAGAGGGCACAATTGTATAATAAAAATTCAAATAACCACAGTAAAGTTACCTCTGTGAAATTGGTTTTGTAGAAGGAAATGCTTGTCATCCCACATTTTATTTAATCCATGGTTTGTAAAGGTTCTAGAGGCTTTTTTTTTTGGAACCATGTGCTTATTTTAGTTTTTTAATTATGTGGATGTGTTAACCAAGTATAGTGCAGAGAAATGTTCAGGGAATTTTCCCGGTAGGGGTCATTCCCATCTTCATAGTAGGGTGCTTAACCACTGACCCACATCCTTTTTGTAGCTCTAAAAGTAGTTCTTTGTGTATTTCATTATTGAGAATCCTTTATGCTCTGTAAGGTGAAGGATATTTAAAACCTCTTATCTATTTTTTTTTCCAGAGGGAGAGAGTTTTATTTTTTCATCTAGCCTTTGTCCAACATTTTGATGGGTGCATGGTGCTGGGGTTCAAACCCAGCTTCTCGCACAGGCCAGGCAACTGCTGCAACCATTGAGCCACTGCTCCAGCTCCTGTACATGTACCTTTATTTTTTATAGAGAATTTTTTTTCATGTGGTTTTCATTGCGCTGACAATTGGTTGTACATGTGGTGCTGGGGGTATGAACCTGTGTCCTCATGAATGCCATACAAGCACCATAACCACAGAGCCACTACATCAGCCCCCTTTTAAGACAAGATCTTGCTAAATCACTTAGGGGCTTGTGAAATTGCTGAGGCTGACATCAAGCTTTTGATTCTCCTGAGTCACTGGGTTTGTAGGTGTGTGCCACCAGTTCCCTCCCGTAAATTCTATCAGGGTGTTCTGTCTGCGAATCTCAGCCACCCAAGAAATAGCTTCCCTTGTTTTTGTCATGTTTTGCATCTGGCCACAGTTCAGAACTAGGGTGATTTGTTCCCTGAGGCAAAGCTTGATTCTTGGTATATAAAGGTATTTCCCATTGTGCTTTATCAGCACAGCTTCATCTTGTTGATCTTCAGCTCCTTAGCCTTGGGAATTAATGAGCGGGTTTTCATGTATTACATACACCTTATACTAGAAGCTGGTGGGTTTTGTTTTGGTACCAGAGACTGGACTCAGGACATAATCACTGGCATCCTCCCAAGCCCTTTTTTATTCTGAGACTGGATCTAAGTTGCTGAGGCTGGCTTTGAACACTTGGGATCCTCCTGCCTCAGCCTCTAGAGCCACTGGGATTGCAGGAGTAGGCCGTCAAACCCAGCGAAGCTGGTGGTTGTGATCCCTGCCCTAAAGAGCAACTATACCTGTGGAATCAAAATAGTCCTTGGGCTAGGGGTGTAGCTCAGCGGTTGAGTGCTTACCTAGCATGCGCAAAAACCTGGGCTCTATTCCCAGTCATACCAAATTGAAAAAAAAAACCACTTGGCACAGCAAGTTGAGAGTGTGATGCAACCAGTACAGCTCACCTGAATCATTTGAAAGTCAGTGTTCACCCAGTTACTGTGAGAAAATGCACTACCGGATTTGAAGAACCTGCCAGTCGCAAGACTTATCTCCAGGTTCTTTGTCCTGTGCTTTAGAAATCTTGTTCGTTACTCGGTCTAAAAGACACCCGCAAGCCAGATCCTTGGTAGAGCTCACCGTGCGCTGCCACCCGGCGCCCGCACGCGCCGGAAGGAAGCGCACCCGCGCGGCCTTCCCATTTTGCTTCGAGCCCCGCCCTCCGCTGCGTTTCCGGGTTTGGGCGTTAGCGTCATCACCGAGCGCCAGGCCGACGGCTCGCGGAGCTTGGTGGTGTGACCCGCGAAGATGCTGAGCCGGCTTCAAGAACTGCGCAAGGAGGAGGAGACGTTGCTACGACTGAAGGCGGCCCTGCACGACCAGCTGAACCGCCTCAAGGTGACCACCGCCCTCCGTTCCGCCTGCGTGGCCATCTCCCCCGAACTCGGCCGGGTCCTCTGGCTGCCGTGGCGCGGGCCTAGCCGCTGATAACCAAGCTCATGTAGCTGGAAGTCCCGCGGAGCGAGCTTTGCGGTCCTTAGGCCCCACACATCTAAGTCTTGATCCTGCGGATCTCGATGGAGACCCAGGATCTGTTTGCAAGCGTGCCCCGCAGCCCCTCCCCGCGTCAGTGCTGATGAGCCACACATCACACGCTGAGGACGTGCCTTCTTCCCGAGGCTCTTTCTGAACCCCCTCCTGAGCCCGTTTACTGGTCTGTATCGGCTCTTGAAATGGGGGCGCTACTATTAAAAGCCAACAAGAGATCGTCGAGATTTTACCGTGGTGCGAAAAGACTTAAGCCCTGGAAGAGGGACTTGTCCCAAAGCTTAGAAAAGCTTAGAATTCCAGTAGTTCTTCGCAGAGCTGTTGCTGACTCCGAGAGTACGAAGGTTGGGCATTTATCCCCCGGGGCGTCACTTTCCAGACCTGTGGATATTCTGCCCCTGTGAGATGATAATGATGTTATCTGTTCAGCTGTCCAGTTCAGGATCTTTAAGTCCGAATGACAGGAGGATTTCAAAAGCCCTTTATAAACTGAAAAGCACTTTACAATTTTGACTTATCAAAATGATAAGCCTATTCCCCTAGGGTAGTTATAATGGCCCACAGTTATTTTTTGTTGTTGTTGTTGTTTTTAAAGAAAGAGAGAGAAAGAATGAGAGAAACAATTTTTATCCAGTTTTTCATGTGCCTTTTGTTGCTCCAAGACTTAATTGGATACGTGGTGCTGGGGTTTGAACTTTCTCATGCCAGGCAAGTGGCTCCAGCCCCCCATAGTTATATTTACATATTGCATACCTAATGATTGTGTAGATGATGGTCTCTAAAACCCAGATTCCCTGATGCTTCAGGAAACACCTCCACTTTCTGTTCTCCCAGCCTCATTTCCTCATTGCTGAGTAGAGGAACACAGGTCTAGAGAATTGGCCTGTCTGTGGAGCCAGAGAGTGACACCTGGACTTTATTTTATTTATTTACTTATTTTTGGTGGTACTCTACCAGGGTACTACACCCTACATCCTCAGCCTTTTTATTTTGATACAGGGTCAGATAATTTTCCCATGCTGACTTCTACACCTGGTTTAATGGTACATTTGTGTTTTCTTCCGTTAACTGCTACATGTCAGGGAGTGGAAACCATGACTGAGCCAGAACACCTATACTGCTGGCTGTGCCACACATGCCTGTAATCCCAGTATTACTTGAAACCAGGTCAGAGAACCTGCATGGATCCCAGATGGCTGTCTTCAGGTACCAGCCCACATAAGAAATAGGTAAACAATGGTTAAGGTTTGATCAGACTGTATAAAATTCATTTTTCCTTTTCTATCATTTGCCTGTTTCTTAATGCAGGTGGGTAGCTGGATATGGCCAGCCAGCATCCAAGCAGGTTCCCTGGCTGTGTTGCCAGTAATACCAATTACTTGGAAGACTGAAATAGGAGGATCAAAAGCTCAAGGCTGGGCAACTTGATACCCTGACTCAAAAAAAGGGAGGCGGGTGCTAGGGATGTAGTTCAGTGGTAGAGTACTTGCCTAGAATGCTAGAATGTGGGAGATTCTGCATTAAAAAACACCACCTGTACAGCCCAAAGGGAAGGGGGATGGAGTCTATTCCTCTCTTATTAAAAGGCAGGGAAAGCAGCTACTCAGGAGGCTGAGGCAGGAGGATCTCAAGTTAAAGGCCAGCTTGAGCAAATAAGCAAGACGCTGTCTCAGAATTTAAAGTGTTGGGGATGTAGCTGATTGGTAAAATGTCTAGCATGCTCAATGCTCTCATTTAATCCACAGTAATGCTAAAAAGTAAAAATTAAAGGCAAGAAAAGCTTAAGATTCGTGCCCCAAAGTAGTGCAGCGATGTCTTCCCTTTCAGGATGCTAGCCTTTTACAGCATACCAAGGCATTTACCCACATGAATAGCTCAGTGAAATAGTAAGGAAGTGTCACAACTCTTCTTTTCTAGGTTGAAGAACTGGCCCTCCAATCAATAATCAGTTCTAGAAGAGGGGATGAGATGCTGTCTTCTCAGCCTGCACCAGAACAGTCACATGATGTAAGCTAAATTAAGTACAGGCCTAGGGAGAGAATGCAAAGTTCACTATGCTCCCCTGCTGCTTGGGTGATCAAAAGTTGTTGTAAAGCATATTGTGAAGCCCAAATGACTCTCAGGGAACAGCCCATCTTCTTATCATTTGGTTACACTTTTACCAATTTAGGGAGCCTCTACCCTCCTGTCCTTCCATTCTTTCTAGTTGCTCAGATGAACCCTGGTAGTGTGTGGAGATCTTTGTAGGAATATGTCAAAACTTGCTTTGTGAACAAATAACCTTGAAATTAAAAAATAGAATGTGGCTTCAACTACAAAGTGCAGTGCTAAAAGATGAATTTCGTCTCTCATCCTATCCTTCTCTTACCAAATGCCTTCAAGGTGGTCAATAAAATCATACTCTTTCTAAATCAAATTTGAGCACTTCTGGATGTTGTGTGCTACACATTTAGTCTGTACAATTCTTAAGCTGGAGCTTTCTCCAAGAGCCATGTTTATAAATCTGGGACATTTTACTTATACCATTTTGGCAATAGGAGTGAGGTAGAATTTGGAGAAATAGGATTTAGGAAGGTGGCCTTACCTCTTAGTCATAAATGCTGGGGATAAGCATGCAATTGAGATTTGATTTTAAAACAGTCTTGAGAATTGGCTGTTTTGTGGCCAGTATCCTTCCTACTAATCTGTAATATCCTTGGCTAACAGATATTGGTGCATGTAGACAATGAAGCATCAATTAACCAAACTGCACTGGAATTGAGCACGAAGAGCCATGTGATGGAAGAAGAGGAAGAGGAAGAGGAAGAATCAGATTCCTAAAAGGGAACAAGAGCCAGGGTTAGTTATAAAAATTACAATTTGAAGTCTCAGGCGCCTTTTTCAAAGAAGTCCTATCATGGCCTACTTGAAAGAGAAGCAAGAACTATAGGAAAAGTGTGACACTACAAATGGCTTCATCAGTAACTCAAACTTCAGAGTGTTTTAACAAAAGTTAGTGACTAAATCAAAGATCCAGTCTCTTCACATTGAGCAATTTGATACAGTGTTTATGTAGGGTTCGATTTAGCACTAAATTTTGTTTAGCATTTAGTTTTAGTTTAAAACAAAATTTCCTCTAAAATCCTTCTGAGAAAGTCTGGACTTTGCAAAAAGGGCAGTTTAAATATAAGCTAGCCTTTCCAGTCAACAATGCCTCTTTCAAGAAAACCAATTAAAGGTTGTTTGCGTGCCACTGAACCCTTGTAATCAGAGTTAGGTCACAGGCTAGGAGAGAAAGATAACAGGGGGAAGGACAGAGGACCACTTGAGAACACAAGCTGCTCCCATCTCACAGAGGATGGAAACACTGCCTACCTTATACTGCTTTTTGTGATTGTTACCACATGTAGCTTGAAACATCACAGATAAAAGGTGCTTCAAAATAAATTATAAATAACCATCATAGAACTTGCTGGTTTCCAGATACCAAGAGAGAAAGCATTTCCTCTGAGGGAAACAGCAGGATGGCTTAAAATAAAATCCATTTTTGGCCCTTTTAGAGGAACTGTGCCATTCAAGAAGATACCACTATGCTTGGGAGATTGGATTTGTATAATAAAGAGAACAGGTACAGAATAAGAGTTGTTGAGGGGCTGGAGCGGTGGCTCAGCAATTACAACGCTTGCCTGGCATGTGCAAGGACGTAAGTTCAAACCCGAGCACCACCTATACAACGAAGTTTGGAAGCAATGAAAGCCACATGAAAAACTAAATAAAATTCTCACTGTTCCGCTCTTTAAAAAAAAAAATTGTTGAACTTCATCTTTAAATTGATATTTCTGCATATTGTCCCCTCCCTGCCCTACTAAAGCAGACAAGGCAAATTAAGAACCTCTTCAGGGTTGGAGAGGTAGCTCAGTGGTAGTGCTTGCCTGGCATGGGTGAGGACCTGGGTTCAAACCCTAGTACCATATATATAACTAAGTGTTGGAAAAACAGAAACCAGATGAAAAAGTTAAACAAAAATTGATCCTTTCTCTAAAAATAAATAAAAGTGGCTTTAAAAAAAAAAAAAACTCTTCAAGCAGAACTTATGTAGTTGTTCCAGAAGAAAAGAGTACACTTTTTTTGTTAATGTTTCATTAAGGTTACTGTAAGCCATTCTCCTAAGGAAACCATAGGAAGTTTAAATATGTTCCTTGGAACATTTGGAACAAAATACATCAAGGTATATGTTTTAGGGGTCTGATTTAAAATATGAACAT
>PVKS010033564.1:0-21617 GCA_004027875.1 Aplodontia rufa | reverse complement strand
TTCACTAAACATTCCTTTTAGGTGCTGGGGGTAAGATTTAAAGTCAATTGTTTGGGCTTCATTTATTCCTCCTGGGGAAGAGAAACTCCTGCCATCCTCCTACCTATATTCCCCTAAGGAAAAGCAAAGTCAGTTGCCTCAGTCTAATCTCCTTTTCAAGCGGAGTTCTCCTTAAACAGATCAATAGTATTTTCTATGAAGAATAGTCTTTATTTACAGAATGCCCTTAGCAAATTTTCCTTGGCTAATCATTATTCATAATGAATAAGCCCAGAATCTATAAATTTCTGATCCTCTTGACTCACAAGAGGATGTTAAGTCATACAACTTTTGGGTATCAAATGATGTTTTTAAACTTAAAAACTCTTCACTGTATAAGGTAATATCTTACAAAAAATCACCTGCAAACCCTGTATGTTACTCTTCCAGAATGAGGAACATATGTTAGGGGCAGGAAGGAAGGTCATGGGAGCTTCCTGGAATGTGCAGATTCTCTGTTTGTTTGGTTTTTTTATGCCCTTGATGACCTGTAGCTTTGAAATCTTTAGATAAACTGTATAAGATCTTTGGTAGTTTGAATCTGATGTGGCAATCTGTTTCTTTACACAAGCTCAGTTTCCAATTATCTGCCTCTTCCTAATTTTGTGCAGGGAACAGAGGGGATGCAAAATTCTTTCTTTAAAATTTTTATTAAGAAATTGAGTTATTGTACAATCATAAATGCACATAAAGCAACAATATGATATGCATATGTTATTAAACCAGAATTACCCCCACATAACCCATACCCCAGTCTCTTGATTCTTCTATATTGCACCCCTAAAAACAATATAAATGTTTAGATTGTGAATTTTCCAGTAGTAAATAATTGTATAAGTACTATTTGGATTATGGAGGGGGGGTAAAAACTATGCTACATTGCTACATTTTTGATTGTCTCCCTAGATCCCTCCCTCTTTTCCTCCCTCTCCCATCTCTCCTCACCTCTCAATTTCCTCCTCCCCCACCTATATGTCTGTGATTCCACTAGATAATATATTGTTACACCTTTGGTGGGTCTAATACATGAGCTCAACTACCTTTTACACAGGCATGGGTTTAGCTCCAGCCTCCACAAATGAGTCAAAACATTCCACCCTTGACTCTCTGGGTTTGGCTAACTTTGCTCAGCATGATTTCTTCCATATCCACCCATTTACCTTCAAAGGCCACAATATCGTTATTTCTAATTGCTGAGTAGAATTCCATTGTATGTATATAAAACACAGTTTTTGGATCCATTCATCCAGTGAGGAACATATGGGTTAGTTCCATAATTTAGCTTTTGTAAATTGAGCTGCTATGAACATAGATTTTTGCTGTGTCACTGTAATGTGCTGATTTTAACTTCTCTGGAAAAATACCTAGAAGAGGGACAGCTGGATCACATGGCGGATCCATCCCTAATTTTTTTCGAGGAGTCTGCACGTTGCTTTCCAGAGCTGCTGCACCAGTCTGCAGCTCCAGCAACAGTGTGCCAGTGTTCCTACCTCCCTGCACCCCTCCAGCATCTGTTATTGTTTATATTCTTCATCGTTGCCAGTCTTACTGGAGTGAAGTGAAATCTTAATGTAGTTTTGATTTGCATTTCTCTGATTACTAGTAATTTAGAAAACTTTCTCATTGTATTCATTGGCTTGCTCAATTTCCTCGATTAATAAGCTTCTATTTAGCTTTTTGGCCCATTTACTGATTGGATTGTTTGTGTTTTTGATATTAAGTTTTGTGAGTTCTTTGTAAATTTTGGATATTAATCCCCCCTGTAAGAGGAATCAGAGGCCATGATTCTCTTACAATCTGTAGGTTGTCTCTTGACATTTTTGAGCAATTCCTTGGCTATGCAGAAGCTTTTCAGTTTAATGGCATCCCACTCACTGATTTTTGACCTTAATTCTTTCATTTTTAGGAGTCTGTTGAGAAAGTCTTTGCCTACTCCCTAATGCTAGAGTGTTGGTCCTAATTTTTCTTCTAGCCGTTGTATGGTAGCTGGTTTAATTCCTAGTACCTGGATCCATTTTGATTCGATTTTTGTGATGCCACATTCTTATTCTTATATGTATGGACTTTGGTTTTTATTTGATAGTCATTTAGTGGGTAACTATCTAACATGTCAGGTGCAAGGGATAATTAAGGAAAAATATCAGCATAAGGGGACAGAGAATGATGAGTCGGGTGTTATTCTACATGAAGTATAAGCAAACATCTTTCTGTGAAGAACCAGAGTGTAACTTTTAAGTTTTATGAGTTATATTGTTTAGTTACAACTACTTTGCTCTGCTATTGTAGTAGGAGAACAGCCATGGAAGGTACAAAGTATACAAAATATATTTTTCTCTGTTCCAATAAAATTTTATTTACAACAGCATGCAGTACACAAGATATGGCAGATTTGGCCCTTGTTCTGTGCTTTGCTAACTCCTGTTTCTCTTGAAAGGTGCTCTGAAGATTGACATTTGTCTTCAAAGAAATAAACAGGATATAGAAACTTCATAGATTTTTCTTTGTAAGAGTTAAAATTTAGTTTTGAATTTTGAGTTTCATCTTCAATATGTTTAACAAAAACTTTAGAGGATAAAATAGGAGAGGTTAAATAAGAAACTTAAAAGAAATTTTTGAAGTTTAATTCAAAAATTTTAAAAAGTTTTACTTTTCAAAGTTGCTTACAAAGTTCATTTAATTAACTTTAAAAATTCTGTGAACTTTCAGTTGAGTATAGATGAATAAAATGAATAAGGGAAAGAATGTAGAGTTGGGTGGCTAGAATATCAGAAAACAAACAAGGGAATTCATTTCATAAGATTAGAAGCGTTTGGAAAAGCCTCATCAGCTTGGTCTCTGTCTTTTTAGTCACCTTGAAATTGCTGTGATCAAAATACCTGCTAAGAAAATCTTTTAGAAGTGGAAAATTTTATTTTGGCTCACAGTTTCAGAGATTTAATCCATGGTTGGCCAACTCCATAGATCTGAGCCATGACGAGGAAGAACATCATGGTGGAAGGGTGTGGTTCTATCTCTGGTCCCTATATTTATTTCTAAAGAAATTCTTTTCTAAATTTTTTTTAAGAGAGAAGGACAGTGAGAGAGAGAGGAGATTTTCAATCTTTATTGTGTTTTCCACATGGCTTTTGTTGCTCTGACACTTAGTTGTGTACGTGGGTGCCGGGGCTTGAACCCGTGTACTTGAGCATGCTGGGCAAGTGCCACAACCACCAAGCCACCATGCCAGCCCCTCTAAAGAAGTTCTTGATTAAAAAAAAAAAACTTTAGTTTTATAGTTTTTGGATTATTCAGTTATGCAGGATAGGTTATTGTACTGCTAATCCACAAATTATACCATTTATTTTTTATATTACTTAAATTCATGAAATGTGTTTCTGAAAAGAAAAAGGAAAGGAAATGGACCCAGATTTATTTCTCCATTCATCTATATAACATAAATTATTCATTCTATATAAGTCACTTTTCAAAGAAACTGCAATCTCTAGAAAATCATTTATTTTCTTTGTACCTTAAAGTCTTTCCAGAAAACATGAAATGGAACTGCATTATTTCCTTGGTTCATTTAGGCTGTTATTACAACAGCCTATTAGTTTACAACATAAACTACTGACTTATAAACAACAGAAATTTATTTTTCACAACTCTGGATGCTGCTAAATACAGGATCCAGATGCTGGCAAATTCTGGTGAGGTCTATTTTCTGGTTTACGGAGGCATCTTCTCACCACATCTTCACATGACAGTAAGGGAGCTCTGGTATCATATGCTCCTAATAAGGGCACCAATTTCATTCAACCTAATTACCTCCCCAAATCCCCATCTCCTACTAAATTACCATTGGAGGTGACATTTCAACATATGAATTAGGAAAGGCACAAACACTGAGTCCATAGCAATTACATTCTCTCTGAGGTCTAAATATTCAAAACACATTAATGTTCATGGATACTGATTGTGTGTTTTTTGCTCTTGGGCTCAGACACTTTCAGATATTTAACTGCAATCTCTTTCAAGTTATTTAATTACTGTGAAAATCTGTTCCTCCAACAAAGAAAAATAATATATGATGAGCTTCTGACCTACAGTGATTGTGAAATGAATGGTTATCACTCCTTTTACTATTTTATTGAAATTTCAAAATGTTTATCATCTGCTTTGTGCCCTAATAATTACAGTTTGGTAACATGATTTAAGGATTTTTAATGATTTAAAAATATTGTGACCTGATATGCATACACACAGCATCTGTTACATGATTTCTTGCAACCTCTATTCTGAAGTCTATATTGAATTTTGACCATCACTTTTTAGGAAAAGGTTTTTTTGTAGCTGTAACCAAAACACCTGACAAGATCAATGTAGAGGAGGAAATGTTTATTTTGGCCCCTGGTTTCAGAGGTTCAGTCTGTTACAGGGCTGAGGCTTTCTGGGAAACTGAGACAGCACAAAGACCCCTTTCAAACCCCAATTCTTTGGATCAAATTAAAGATTTCAGACATGTAACTCAGAATAACAGGCATGAGTTTATTGAAGGGATAAGAAAATGGAAAAAGTGGATATTGTCAAGGGAGAGAGTGGGCCCCCTCAGTGAGGAGAGGGACAACATGCTTCTCCTGCATTCCAGTTTTATTGGGGATTCCCAAGAAGTTTCCAGAGAGTCTTGCCTAGGTTCACCTCTTAATTTTTGACTTACAACAAGATGACATGACTTTCCAGTTCCAACTGCCATGACAACTCAAGGTCACTTTGGCCCATGTAGACTGGTTCTCATTGGATTCTTAATAATTCTTAATAATCATACATTATTACACATTTTATGGTTAGGAGGAATTATCCTGATCTCCCTGAGTTTCAGGATCTAATGTATAAAAAGGATCTCAAAAGTCTCCCTCATTAGGGTAACCTGGGGTCCTCTTATTATTTCAGGCCTGCATTTCTCTTGCAGATAATAGGTAGTTTGCTGAGGAATATGACATAGCCTGTTCTCTTAGGCCACACAGGGCTGCAAGTAAATTGTTTCTTGGAAAAGAGAGCATATGGTGACCAGCACGGTGGTCTATAATTCTTTTTATAGAATTATTTCCCTTAACCTCATGTTTCCACCATTCACATTTGTCTGTTCCCTAGCAAGTCCATGGTTGTCCAATTTCATACCTCTGGACCCAAGATGAGGTAAAATAGTATGGTGGAAGGGCATGGCGGGGAAAAACTGCTTAGAACATGGTGACCAGGAAGCAGAGAAAACTCCATTCACCAGGGACAGAATATAAACCTCAAAGGCATGCCTCCAGTGACGACCTTCCTCCAGCTATACTCTTACCTGCCTACAGTAAGTGCCCCACTATATTAGTGGGCTAATGGACTGATTAAATTATGACTCTCATAATCTAAGCATTTTACCTCTGAAAATTCTTGCATTTCTTACACATGAGGTTTTGGGGGACACATCATATCTAATCCATAACAATCACTTAGGTCAAATATGATTATTGCTCTTAGAGCAAAGCCCAAACAACTCCAGCCTGGTAAATAAGTTTTCCACAATTGTATACGTATCAACTTTTTTTTTTATTATTATTTACTGCTTTCACAATATGCTGCGTCATTATGCACTTCAAACTCTTCCTAATCTTTGCTTCCTATGTATTTACAGCCAACTGAAACCAAAGTTTTAAGACGAGACTAGATTTCCACTTTGCCAATTTCTCTGTGGGTTCTGGTCTTACAAATTTGAAGGATAAAATCAGTGGACGATAATAGAAAGTAAGAGTAAATGGAGTGGGATTATTTAAGCAAGAAGAGAGAGTCTTGCCATGCAGGAAAGGGGCCTGATAGTATTGCAATCCTGGATGTTTATCCACATTAGTGTGTTTGCTTAGGGGCTTATATGGTTTGTGGGTATGAGGAAGACTCAAAATCTGTTAAACAGCTATTGAAAAATTATCAAGGCTGTTGGTAGTGCCCTTTATTCTGAGTTTTCTACTATCTGGGTTCATCCTTACCTTCCATTTTCTTGCCTCCGGGACAAAGGAGTTGGCTGGACTGTTCCCATAGGGGAGCCTCATGGTCTTTTACATTTGAAATAGACCTCCACCATCTACAAGTTAGCCTCCTGGTGTGGTTTCTGCATTTGAATAAGACCTCAGTTGGGGCCCTTTGCTTCTAATTGCTGACCATTTATTCTTTTTATTCACAACTACTTCAATATCCTCTCCATTACTTGAACTACGAAATCTAAGATATGTTAACAATATACCAACTTTTTTTTTTTTTGGTACTGGGGATTGAATCCAGAAGCCCAGAGATGTTGAAGCACTGAGCCACATCCTCATTCCTTTTTACTTCTTTACTTCTTTTTAGTTTGAGACAGGGTCTTGCTATATATTGCTTATGGCCTCACTAAGTTGAGGCTGGTCTTGAATTTGAGATCTTCTGCCTCAGCCTTCTGAGTCTCTGGGGTTACAGGCATGCACCACCGTGCCTGTCTGGATACAGATGACCAACACTTTTATCTCTCATTCTAGACCAAGAATTCTTGCTTTGCAGTCCTGTGCATCCAGCTTGAATTTCTTTGATTATATTTGCAATTGGAACTTTTGTTTTATGTATTTACAGTTTCTGTTTCATCCATGAGATTATAAGGGTCCTTCCTATTTAGCAGATTTTTTTCGCTCCTTGCTTTTTACTGTATATTGCCTGTGTGGAACAAATGCCTTGGCAGTAAATATTTAAATTAATATTGGGTTTGGGGTAGGAAGTAGAGGGGAAAGAGATGAGAGCAATTTCTTTTGCTTAGAAAAATGATTTTCCTAAAGCTTGGATTCTCTCCTTTCAGTGAGAAAAATTGTCAGGACTACATTCTAGATTGTGTGACTGGCTTATGGTTCAAAGAAAGAAATGTATAAAAAGATGATACTCGAGAATTAGAATTTTTCACTAAGGAAGTGTTAATTGTACTTTAGAATAAGAAAATGAACTGAGGTATAACCACGCACTTCTGACTCAACCAAAGAATGTGTAATAGACACATTAATAAGTTGTAAGCTTTTTAAAAGTTAGAGACCATTTTGTATGACTCATGACAGAAAGAAAGCTATTATGATCTTTACTATGAAGTTACTCTATAGTATATGGTACTTGGTTTACCCAATTTTAAAGCTTTCAATTAGGCTTTGTCACTCATAGTAGTTTGTAATTTTCTTGAATTGTCTGTTACAGAAAAACATTAATTTGTTTTATTCACCTTCAATAATAATGCAAGTACTAAAACCATTTTGTTTTGGAGAAAAATCTTTCCTAAACTGGAGATTACATTTTGAGTTTTCAAATTTAATTCAACACAAGTTGTCTACATAGATTTACCTTAAATCTGTAATTCAGAGTAAATCAGAGCACCATTTTTGATATAAAACTTATTGAAAAAAATTTTAAGAGATTGTTTAGAAAGTTAAAAAAACAACCTTGTGACTACCATCCTTAGGATACCGTGTGTCATAGATCTATAATATTCTTATGAAGTTTAAAGCATATTATTATCTCAATTGTACAAAAGAAGAAACTAAGAACCTGGAAATGTTTAGAATAATAGTTTAAAAAATGGTAAAATAAGTTTTTAAAAAATTATTAAGTATTAAGAGGTGTGTTCTCCATTAATCACTTATGGTTATGGACAACTTAGGATGCAGTTAGTGACATATTTTAAAAGTTTCAAACTATGAACGTGTTAAATGTTTTTCTGATAAACACGATGTTATTGTTTTGGTAGGACAGTCGTTTCAGTGTTAGGCTGCTTCAAGATGCTAACGTATTGTGGAATGCATGTTGGGGTGTGTGCATCATTTCTGACACTATGTATCAGCATACCACATGTCTAGTTGATACCAATGGATTCATTCTAGTCTAATTTTATTTTTTTAAAGAGAGAAGGACAGTGAGAGAGAGAGAGAGAATCAATTTTTATTAAGTTTTTCACATGGCTTTCTTTGCTCTGACACTTAGCTGTGTAGGAGGGTGCTAGTACACAGGGTTTAAACCTGTATACTCACACATGCTGGGCAAGCACTGTAACCACCAAGCTATTGCTCCAGCCCCCTCTAGTCTAATTTTTTGCATACCCTTATTGTAATTTATTTTTTTGAGTATTTTATGTGGACAGTACAAGTTATAGTAACATGTATGTACTTGTAATTGGTAACTAAATTGAAATCTGAAATCCCTATCATCCCTATTTATGATAGTTTAATTATGAAATAGATGATAATTTTAGTTGGCCAATAAGTATGGACACATTTCAAATTTAAAATGGAAACATTACTGTGCAGGAGCTTGTAATATAACTAAAAATATAAAAAACAGCATAGAAGTTTTGTCAAAAATTTGATGAATGGTAATGGCAATGTGCAACATCATGGCAACAAAAAACGCTTTGTTCATTGTGTTAAGAAGAAAATACAGTAGAAAATATTACAGAACAAATTCAGAATACCTATCATCAATCAAAAAGTCTACAGTATTGGTTGCCTGAAATTAGAATTAAAAGTGACAAAGCATTTTAAAATTGTTTTTTAAGGGATTTGGATTTATCACATGGGCACACTTTGAAATGGTTTGGATTCTTGCACAAGAAAGAAAGCCACTTTTATATGCAGAGTTGGGAAATTACTTCAGTTATGGAAACTTTATTACAAAATTATGGGGAAAGACTAAAAATGACATGTTCCTATAGTGTAAGAATTAAACCACCAAACAAATGACTCAGAATATAAAAATCTTTCTATGAGTAATTAACTTTTTTAAAATAAAAATTTTCATAAATAAAAGCTTCAGATGATTCACACATTTTGGGAAAATGTCTAGTTTATATTTTGGGTTCATTGTTTTTTCCTTAGAAGTTACATAAGTTAACAAAGGAAAAATATAATTTAGCAGTCTAAAAACATAAAACATGTAGCTTAGATTTTTAAAAACTTTTCATAAACTAAAGGTGGTTTCAGGTAGAAAGTACAGAAAAATAATTTCTATCATGATGTATATTGGGTGCTCCAATTCAGTTAGGTTAATATTCCAAAATTACTGGAATTAAAATATGTGTTTCTTTTATTGCTTCATTCCAGATTATAATGTATGTTAAAAATATCTGTGCTTAGTTTTCTGAGATAATTCCTTTAAAACTATAATATATACAGTTGTTAAAATTATTCAGTATATGCATGCTAGTGCCACAAATCATTGCCAGTTTCTGGAACCTGTTGAAAGAAATAGAAGACAATGAATTTAAGAATCTTATGTTCTTCATCAATTATCATTGCTTGAGTTGTGGACAAATGCTATAAAGATATTTTATAATGTTGTATTCACATTTTTCTTTAGACAAGAGGAATTCTTGCCAAATATTGAATATTCAAAAACAAGAAATCTTACAAATCTTATTTGTAATCTAGTGAGACTAAATTTATTCTGAAATGAAAACACTGCATGAAGCAAATAAATAATAAAGATTTTACACATTTTCCAACATGATTCAATATGCAGAATTTGAATATGCATAATTGACAACATTATGCAAATTGTCTTCAGAAACTAGAAGAAAAAATTTGAAGACAATACTGAGTTGACCCAAGAATTACTAAATGCACTTAACAGGAGAGACAGTTTCAAAAATGATATATTTTTGTTTCAAAGTAAAAAACATTTTTTTCTATAAAAGATAAGTCAGTTTTATTAATTGGATATAAATATTAAAACAATCATTCTGGTATTTGAGTCAGTTTTAATTTTTAAACATATTTGGGGTAACTGTGCATGTCAATATACTTTTTTAATATTATATGCTTATCAATTCTTACTTTTTCTTTTGGTACCAGAGATTGAACCCTGGGATGCTTAACCACTAAATCACGTCACCAGCTCTTTTTATTTTTTATTTTGAGACAAAGTCTTGCTAAGTTCTTAGGGTCTCGATAAATGCTGAGACTATCCTCCTTCCTCAGCCTCCCAAGAGGCTAGTATTACAGGCATGCACCACACTATGCCTGGCTATCAGTTATTAATATAAGTATGCAGTTGAAAATTTTGTATCCAAAATGAGATGCCTTATAAGTTAAACATATAACATTTTAAGGAAGGTGTGACAACTATAAAATATTTTATTAATATTTATGTTGATTACACAGCAGAATGATAATATTTTAAGTACATAAAGTTAAACAAAATATGTTGTTAACACTAATTTTCCTTTTCTTTTTTTAGTATGACCACTAGAAAAAATTTTAAATTACACATGTGGCTCACATATTTCTATTGTAGAGTGCTAATTAAGTTGTAAGCTTCAATTTAGCGGGGATGTTGAATGTTTTAAAAACTACCATTTTCCCAAACCCAGGAGAAATTTATCTGGCATATAGTCAGTAGTTAAAAATATGCTTGAGTGAGAGAAGTTGGCAGTGTTTAGGTCTTTAATAGAAATTTTATGGGATGTGTAAGCAGAAAAAATTTGTCTCTGTCTCTCCTCTCAGTCTCTGTCTTACTTCCTCCCCTTCCTTCTTCCCCTTCAGTGTCTCTTTCTCTCTCTGTCTCTCTCTCGCTCTCTGTTGGCAATCATCAAAAATGGTTGTTGTGAAAAATCTGTTAGAAAGTTTACTATCTGTCTTATGGTACCATTTCAGAGAGAGACTGACTTATTAGTTACTTGGTATATTATTCTGAATTAGACACAGCTGTCTTTCTGCTCCTACAATGCTTTCTTAAATATAATTGGCATCACTTTATACACACTTTGAGGTTACCTGCTTTTCTTACAATTTCATAAATTTTGATGGTAGAAATAGTGCTTGCTTGTATGAATTCAGAAAATAGCTGTTTCATAAACAAATCCAATATTGTTTCTTTCTTAAAAATAATTCTTAGATTTTAATATCTTTTCTACACAAATGAAAATAATGTTGTACTTGTTTTTAAAATCGGTGGAATTATGTTATACATATAATGGGTATATGGCCTCACATCTATCAGTCTTGATACCCTAGAATTGATCTCATTTGCTCTTTCAGTTTCTGCAAAAAGTGCATAACTCTAATCATTATCACCCTTGGACAGTTCTGTCCTGCTTATGGCACTGGATTTTTTTAGCCCAACCGCTTAACCCCTACCCTAATTATTTAATCATTTCTTAAAATTTTCAGCAAAATTTCCTATACCACAATCTGAGCTCTTTTTTCTAGTAAACGAATTGATTGAAATTTGGACTTCTCTTAAGGACACTGTAAACATCAAATGTGGTTTTTTTTCTTTTTTTCTAAGTGATGCATACTATTCTTGTTGTAAAAGGGTGATATCAGTGTTTCCAAACTATTTTTTTTCTGTCAGATCCCTGACTTACTTCCTCAGGTTTACAGGGCATGCCATCAGGTTGCACTCCACAGCTATCTGTCAATCATCTCTCTGTCTGGCTGTCTGTCATCATCATCATCATCATCATCATCATCTGCATGTGCCATATTTTGAACATGTTGCCAGTTTCATTTGGGTTCTGACTTACTCTTATCCTGCTCAATTCTACTCCTGGTAAAACTCTTAATATCCTTCCAGTATCTCAAATTCTTGTTTCCTAGGTTTCTTTGTCCTATCTGCACCTCTCCACTGAAAAGCATGGCCATAAACTGTAGCTTTTTTTGTTTTTTAACAATAAAATACTCTAAAATATCACTTAAAAACATTTAACTCATTTCCTTTAGCTCTCTCACTCTGACTGTGTTGAACTCTATCAGGGACCACAATTCACTAAACTTATAAATATTTCAGTGTCTTTTGACAACCATTGATGGCTTTCAATGATGGATTAATTTTGGTCTCATAAAAATTTTAGTATATATAGCTTCTATCTTCTTGCCACATTCTTCATTTGTTGTAATTTTCTGGCAAAGTCAATTCTCTACCTATTCCAGCCTTGCATTCATGTAGATGAATGTGTTTAGAGGGAAACTACCAGGCTGGCATGTTTGAACTGAAATCACAAAATGGGCCTTCAATGCTGTCCTGCAATTAAGATTGTATTTGCCTACTGTTGTTATCTTTCTGCTTTCTTCAGGAACCAATGCATACTTTTTCTTTCCTCACATGATTAAGTCTCCCTTGGTCATTCTCATGTAATGAGTTACTTTCTATTTAAGCTATCTCTGCAATAATCTCAATGTAGGAGTTGCTCTTTTATACACGTATTACCTTCTCCTTTTAGCTACTGTGGTATAATAATCTACTAATTCTAATTTTCTTCTGGGCTGGAGATGTAGCTTAGAGGTAGAGCACATGTCTGGCATACGTGAGACCCAGGTTTCAATCCTCAGTACAAAAGCAAACCCAAGAGTATGTTTTTAGCTTTCCTAATTTATTCCTTATGTTAGCTTTTCATCACTGTGACCAAAATGCATGACAATAGAAACTTAGAAGAGGAAAACCTTGTTTAAGCTCATGGTTTCTGAAGTTCAGTCCACCCTCGTCCAGCTCCATCGCTTGAGAGCTGAGATGAAGCAGAAGATCATGGCAGAGGCAAGCTGCTCAGCTGATGACAGACAAGAAACAGACAGCAAATGCGAGGAGCCAGGGACAAAATCTATAATCCCCAGTGCTCACCCTCAGTGACCCAATGCCTATAGCCATGCCCCATCTGCCTACAGTTACCACCCAGTTTTTCCATTCATATTATTAGCCGACCAAATGGATTAATCCCTGATTAGGTTACAGCTCTGCTTATCTAAACATTCCACCTCCTGTATTAACACAGGCGATTTTGGTGGATACCTCATATCCAAACCATAACATACTTATTAACAAAAAAGAATGATCTTTCCATCATTTTCATAAAAAGAAAATCTTTTTCTTCTCCAGCTCCAGTTAACTGACCATTTTTATCACCATTACCCTTTTAGAAAAGTTGTATACTCTGAATTTTTAATTTTTCCATATAGCCATCCCAGTCAGAGCTTTAGTCACAGAATTATACTGAAATCAATACTGTGAAGGTCACTAGATCCCTTCATGTATAAATACAATTCTCAAATTTAAATCCTCTTATTTGAATTTTCAACAGAATTTCATTAATAGGATTATTAATCCTTCCTTCCTGAAATACTTCTCTTGGATTCATGTTACCTTACACATGCTTCTCATTAACTTTGTTGTTACATTTGTTACTTTCTTCTTTGTTGCCCAAATGCCTGAATTTTGGAGTGTCCAAAGACTCAGCTCTTAAACTTTTTTTTTTTTCTGTCTGTACTCTGTTATACAGAGTGGCTTTCAATACTGTGAACTGATGATTCCTGAACTTGAAACTTCAGTCCAAATATTATGATTTCAAGTTCCTTACTCAATATCTCTCATGGAAATATTTATCATAAATTTAACAGATTGCAAAACAAACTGCTTATATCTGCTCTTACATCACTAGCTGACCTCAAACTTTGCTCCATTTGAACTCTTCTCTGTCTCAATAGAGTATCGCTCTATTCTTCCATATTAATTTGTGAACAATTGACTAAAACTTTATTTTAAATTCAGAAGTTTGAGTTGTTTGAAAGGTTATTCCTAGTATTATTAACTATGTATTGTGAAAGGTGATACTCAAAATATTTTTTTAAATTCACAAGAATCATGGGGGCTCCTGGGTGGAAGAAGTCTTGCTTCCAGAGGAGGTAGAATAAGAGCAATAGGGGCTGGAACGGTGGCTCAGCAGTTCGAGTACTTATCTGGCATGTGCAAGGACCCAAGTTCAAACCTCAGCACCACATACACCAAGAAGTGTCAGAGAAGCAAAAACCAGACGAAAAATAAAATCAATTCGCTCTTAAAAACAAACAAAACAAAAGAAAACAAAAAAGCATTAGCTGTGTAGCTGCTTGTTGAGACATTGGGGCCAGGGTAGAGTGCTAGAATTCAATAGCAGAGAGAAAGACCTGGAGAAACCCAGAGATTTTGGGTAGTGAAATAGAGAAAAAGTGCACCCCAGAACCAATCGCATGGCAACAGCAGGGGAAGGGAGGATACATCTTTAGCTGGGAGATAAATAAAAGAGGGGAAGTCCTAAGTGAGCTGCAGTACTGCAGAACTAAGAGACTTGCAAACATTGGTAACAGGACACCTGGTACTGCATATTGAGCTGGCTCTGAAGTTCTCTTCATTTTTCACTACATTCTCATAGAGCTGTCAATGGTAGCCATCCTGGGAAGAATCCTACTATCTGAGCTTACTGCTCAGAGGACATTTTTTTTCTTATAAGTCAGTTTGGTCCTGGGGAGATACCCTGAAATAAGAAATTCATGCAGTAGGAGAATGGACTGAAACACAGACACAGAAGGTGGTTCCCTTTAAAATCAGTGGTTTAGAATATCTAGTAATAGAATCCAGGGGAATATTTAAAAAAATTATTTTCTTTTTACCATTTTTCCTTTTCTTCTGCTTTCCTATTTAAATTTTAATATTTTTTTCATTTTTTTGCTTTTCTATTTTTGTCATTGCTAAACTTATTTTTCCTTTGTTCTTTATTCCTCTTTCTCATACATGTTTCTTTTTCCTGTGCTGGCCATTAAGTCCACAACTTTTGTGAACTTTGGGTGGGTGGTCTGACATCCAACTAAACTCCCCAACTCAGCTGCGAGGGTCACACCTGTTTTATTCATGCCCTGTTCCAGCTCAGACCTTGGTGGATAATTCACTGTAAAGAATAGGGGGGATGAAAGCCCACAGCCAACAACCCATACCCAAGTAAGCACAGTGATTTGGGGGTGTCTGATGTCCTGTTTCTGAATAAGCAGACCCACAGTATGAGCAGAGAGTAAGATCTGTTGTGGATACTACATCCGTTAGGGTGCTCATCAATTGGTCACTCCTACACCCTGTCATATCGCACATCACTGACAAGACTGGGCATGAGTGCCACAGAGCTGTTGCGCTGGCCATTGTATCTCCACATGAAACACTAGGAACTGCCATTGTGTCCAAATATAATATCAAAGCTCCAGGCCCTTCATCACATTTGGAGTACCCAGTATGAGATTCACTTTCAAGCAACAGAGCCAATATCAACCCTAAAATGTGGTATACATGCACAAAGGAGATCAGCCACAAAGAGGAGTGAAACCCTATCACTAGCAACAAAATGTGTGGAACTAGATGATTTCATTGTTAAGCAAACCAGACAAAGATATTTCACATGTCTTTTTTCTTATATGTGGCAGCTAAGTAAATAAATACATAATCATCTGAATTATAAAACGGACTGGGAACAGGATGGAGGAGGGAGGAGAGAAGGAAGGGTGAAAGATGGTAGAAGGGAAGGTGGACATTATCCATGATTGAGGCATGAAACACGCTTGTGTGAAAATATCAAACTAAAACCCACTAATTTTGTGTTAATAAAAATTTTACTTAGTATTACTATTATTACTGAGCTGGTTTTTCCCCTCAATAACAAAGTTTATATCCACTGGGAAAAAAAAATAGAAGCAGATCTGTTGAGTAAATTAGGTGAGTCAGAGTTCTATGAAAAACTATTGAATAAAGGTTGCCAACCTCTCATTTGTCCTTAAAATGTGACTTTCTTTGCAAAACTCAGTAATTTAAGTTAAATTATACTGAGTGTTACTTCAATATATTAAAGAAGATGCCACATATTCCTTATCAACTTTCTTACTCCACCAGAAAACAGCAAGTTACATCTATTCAAATACTTCAAACTCAAATGGAAAGTCAAAATAATTCCTAGGTTTTGGGAATTTTAAAAAGTAGTTTGAAAATCTTCCAAATTACTAAAGTATAAATAGGGTTGAGAATAAGAAAGTCCATTGCATCTTTTGCCTAGATAATTCAGATGAGAAACTACTTACTAGGTATTCATGTCCTAGTGTGTGAACCACTGAGGGGAGTAAGGGAAGGTGCCTGTGAATCCCATTGATTACTTTCTCACAGTATCTGCACTGGTCACAAGACACTGAGTTGAGCAATTGGGAATTGTCATCCTTGTAGAAAAGGATAACACTAAAACATCCTGTTCCTAAAGTGCCCCTCTGTTCCCAAGAACCTAGCCAAGTTGAGGGAACAATGAGAAGTTTGGGGTGGAATGTAAAAACAAATATTGTCTCAGAGGACACTGGCTTTCATGAATGCTGGGAATCAGGGAAAGTTAGTGGGAGCTGTAGAAAGCTGTTTTTCTTGCATGCAGACCAAATTCTTGGGATGCTGGTCATATGATGGGACAAAGCAAGCTAGGCTGATGATGTAGTGCTTCAGTAACATAACCTATAAAACATCCTTGTCCATGGTGATTGTGGAGAGAGTAAGTGCTCATCCTGTCAGCCTGTACTGGACAGAGCACCATGAGAAATGGATGCACGACTTCTGAGTGAAGCACCAGACACTGTGAGAAACCGAAGTGCTACTTCTCCAGCCCATTACCATGAATAAAAAATCGTATGTCTCACATGTTCAACTGTGTTCTTTGGTCTCTTGGCCACCTATCTCAATGTCCTAGTACAGCTGGGCTGTGGACAGTACCGTAACAAAGGTCTATGTTGAAAAAGTTTTCAAGAAAATGATGATTTTCTATTAATCTCGGAATAAACAAATGTATTTAGGGGACAAGCATAACCTTAGATGATTTGAAATATATGAGCAGTGGGAAACTGGAGATCAAGCTGGACTTGGATGGAATTTATAATTTGAATGAAAAATAAAAATAAAGGATTAATATTTTAGAAGGACACTAATAATATAAAAGATATTGACATTACGGAAGAATAAACTAACAATTTCCACTAAGTTGGGTACCAAACTTGTTAAGTACAGGCACAAATCATTCAACTTACTTGAAAATGGTATTTTGTCCTAGAATAAATTTTCTCCACTAACATTAAAGCTAACAATAAAAACTGGCAATATTAACTTCTGGCTAGGCTATGGAGCACTTGTAATTCTCAAGCAATGCTGGAGGAAAGTAAAGGTATATGCTTACTCTGGGAAAACACGTTGTCATCTTTTAAAAAGATGAACATACAGCTATCACACACCCAGCAATCCCCTGCCTACGTAACTGAATAAGAAACAAAAGCTTATCATTGCACATAAATCTGCATATGAATGGATATAATGTTATTATTTTCATCCTCTAAATATTGAGAACAACTCAGTTGCCATTCAGTGGATGTATGGGTACATAAATGAGTCTACCTGTATGGTAGAATACCTCTCAGCAGTTAAAAAGAATGAACTGTATATTCACTCTGCAAGTGTAAATCCTAAATTCACCTTGCCAGACATAATAGACTATTTATTTCATGAGTTTTATTATCTGACACTCTGGCAATGGCAAGCTATAGAAATGTAAAACAGACAAAAAGTAGTGAGGGGACTGGGGATGGGCAACAGTTTCCTAAAGAGACACTTTTAGTCAGCTTTTTAGCTAATGTGACTAAAAAACCTGACAAGAACAATTTTAAAGGAGAAAACGTTTATTTTAGGCCTCATGGTTTGGGAGGTCACAGTGTATAGATGGCAGACTCCATTCTTTGGGCCTGGAGGTGAAGCTGAACAGCACGGTGGAAGAGTGAGGCAGAAGGAAGGAGCTCACATGATGATCAGAAGCAGAGGAAGACACTTCACCCACCAGATATAAAATATATACCTTAAAAACACATTCCCAATGACCCACCACCTCCAGCCCCACCCTACCCACCTTCAGTCACCACTCAGTTAATTCACTGATTGGATTAAGGATCTCATAACCCAATCGTTTCTTCTCTAAACCTTCTTGCATTGTTTCACACATGAGCTTTTGGGGGACACCTAGTGTCCAAACCATAACAGAGACTATGGAAAGGAATTTAGGGGTATTGGAACTGTTTGTATATAGCTGTGTTTTTGGTATATTTAAGAATGTGTGTTTGTCAAAATTCTGTGGAGTTGCATATCATAAGGAATGAATTGTGCTGAGTAAATTTAAGAAAAACAACCTGATATCAGGGTGGTTGAGGAGTGGAATACAGATCCTTACAAATGAATGTGTGTTGCAAGTTAATTACATAGTCCTACTGAACAAGGAGGGGAAGAAAGGAACTAACTTAAATAACTTGGGAATTACTTTGAAGGAATATTGTTAACACACTACACAAATACATTTCTGTAGTTGTTAAATTTGGTTGTCACAAGGATATGTACTCGCAATTGTGAACTTGCTTTATCCATAAACTGGGATAAACTAATAATGTCCACAATGAAAACCAGTTTTCATTATAGTCTAGAAAAGAAGCTACAAATAAAGAAATGTAGAAGATCAGAATTGTGGTGCTGTCAATTACAGTTAGCTATCAATAAGGACTTTTAGAGAGAAGAATTAAATATAGATGCAGAAACAGCTACAAAAGCTTGTGTGTGCGCATGGGTTAGTACACAGACATATTTTCTAGCTTTACTCAGTCAGAAGGCATAGAAAGTGACAGCCAAGTAACAATTAGCACCCTAGCCATCAGAATATAGTTTCTAAACACCTTTGTCTAGTGAAACTGCACAATGCTTTTTTACTGAGACTGGGAGTTCTAGAATGGAACTGGATGAAACTGAAGCATTTTGATAAAACTGAAGCATTTTGCAGTTACAGAAATCAAGGAAGTACTAAAAATAAGAAAAAGAAAACAGAATAGGAGCCCAGAAAGTCATATGGGAAAGCTTCCAATGGCCAAAACTATAACAAAACAAAATAAAACAAATTTAAGGAACTGAAAAAAATAACTATGGTATTGGATTATGATCCAAATAAAAAGCAAGAAAATACATAAGATATAAAATGCATAACTAAGTGAACAGAAGAACAGAAGAACACTTCCTATAAAATTCTAATTACTAAATTATATGAAATAAGAAAAAATTGGAATGTCATACTAATAATGGCTGCAGGTAAGAATCATTGGAAGATATTAAATTTGGGGACAAAAGTTAAACAGAAATCCAATATTTATACAGACTCAACGTATTTCTAAGGAGAAATGAACTTCAGAATGGAGAGAACTGGAAGATGCCATTAAGATTAAGATGACATGTGATTAAGGTTAACATACCAGGGGTTCTTAGGGACATTATGTATCCAGAAAGAGGGCACCAAGGAGAGCATATCAGAGCACATCACCTCTGTCGTATTCTTCCAAGTAATACATGACCTCAACTTTAAGATGACAGAAACATCAGGCAAGCCCTCTTTGGTAGGCATCCTACCATAACGAAAATTAGCACAGAGAAATATCTTCGTTCAGGGCAAAGGAAGACTAAAGAACTGTTTGAAGAAGACTAAAGCAAGATGACTATGTAATGTGGGATCCTGAATCACATTCTGTAACGAAAAAAGGACATTAATGAAGAACAGGTAAAATCCGAACAAACCAGTTTAATGGTATTGCTTCAAGGAAAATTTCTTATTTGTGATAATTGTTCTATGGTCGTATGTGATACTAACATATTGGAAAACTGGATAACAGATATATTATTTTTGAAAGTATTATATTGTTCTAAATTATATAAAATATTAAACATGATGTATGTGTCTAGTTATGATAATATTGTAAGGACATTTTTTTTAACCCCTCTTATCCCTCTAAGCCCATTAAAATGATAGATAAAAATATAAAAAATAAGTAAATGATAACAAGTTTCCCAAAATATAAATGTCTCTTCATGGATCAGAAACACGATCAGATAAAGGTCTGAAGCTGTGGGTCTACTGAACTCAGGATGTAGAAACAGACTTGGGAAGCTGAACCAGCGAAATGGAAAACAGAGTTTCCTGTGAAGTAGTGAAGCAGGAACCAAAGAGAAGAGAGAAAGAAAAACTGATTACAGGATAAATGTTGGGCAGGCACTACAAACCTCCTGCCCATTAGCTTTTTTATTTTTTTAACTACAAGTTACATAAATGAAACTATGAGACTGCTCTGCCTTCTGTAGAGCTGGGTAGTGATTCCTTTCCAGTCACTGATAGTGTTACTTTTGGGTGAGGGCTTCTTGGCCCACACATTACAAGAAATCCTTGGGGTATTCCTATTATTTCTGCCTGAAAAAGTAAGGCGATATCTGGAGGTACAGCTGTCATATTGAGACCATAAGGATAAACCCCTCATTATGGATGACAGAGCATGAAGACAGATAGAACCAGATTCCTTGATTTCATCCTTGAGCTGCTACAGCAGTCCTGGCTTCTTCCTTCTGTGCATCTTCTCATGAGAAAAAATGAAACAAAACACCAAAACAAGCAAGCAGAAAACCCCACGAAACCTTCTTCATTTGTTCAAACTACTTTCCTTCTTCACACAAGACATAATTTTAACTAGGTGAGAGAAAAGCAATAATTATACTTCTCAAAATGAATATGCCAACATAATTCTAAGACATGTGAACAAGTCTTACAAAAGGAAAATAAAACTCAATAATGTAAACATTCATTCACTCTAGAAGAGATGAAAGAATTTGGACAATCTGAAAAAGTCTTTAGAATAATTGTGTTTAGAATTCAAAGTAGTAACTGAAAGGATAATATCCATAAAATAAAATAAGAGTGAAATAAAAGATAAAGAACTAAAGAGTCTGTGGGTTTAATGGGAAAAAATCGTAGAGAAGGTTTATGACATAAAATGTCTGAATATTTGGAGCAGAGAGGAGGTTTCTTAATTACATAAGCCAGATCTAAGAAAACCCTGTGGAAAACGTCATAATAATTGATGAAATGTTAGAAGTATTTCACACAGATGTGAATTTGGAAGACATGGATCTATATATTCAGTTTTATTTGGGCCTCTCTTAGAAATTGACCAATTAAGAAAAAAGTATAAGGAAGTGTTAGGACCAACAATAACTAAGGCATTTTGAAGAAAAATAAGAAATATTAGGAATGTCACATCAAATATCAATATTTAGTAATCTATAATTAGTAAAGCATTATGGTATTACTCTAGGAATAGGCAAAAAGGCCAGTAAATATAAGAATTTGTCAAATGAAAGAGATTCCAAAACAAATTAGTTGTTAAATGATAAACACTTCAATAAATTTGTCAGTCAGGTCTCTGGATAGGGGATAAATGAGATTCATACCTTATAAATACTCAAAAGAATTTAGATATCATTAAGGAATAAAATATAAAAAGGAAAGCATAAAAATAAAATTCATTTTAATTTTTATGTCTAATATTTTTAATAATTATCATTTTGTTGTCCCGTAGCTGTCTTTCAGTTTTCCCTTTTTTATTATTAACCTGTTTTTATTGAACAAATCAAGAGTTACCATCTAATACTTTTTTTTGATATGTATATATTCTTTTTTTATTAATTTTTTTTATTTTTGAGCAACCTTACAAGATTTTAACAAAATAATATAAAATGTGTATAAAATGTGTATATATTCTGGATATTGCAATTATCCCCAGGAGTGCCCCCCCAATTACCCTCCCTTCCCCTTCCCATTATAACTCTAAAAAAAGTATTAGATTGTAAAGCATTACATCTTATCTGGATTTAACTCATGCTACTAGACCAACTTTCTCATTGTCCAGGGT
>PVKS010033563.1:0-21621 GCA_004027875.1 Aplodontia rufa | reverse complement strand
CATGGACTATGATTCCTCAGACAAGGGTCTCATATCCAGAATCTATAAAATACTCAAAAATGTCAGCTACAAAATCACCAACAGCCCAATTGATAAATGGGCCAAAGAGCTAAACAGAGACTTCTCACCAGAGGACATTGATCAAGCCAATGAATACATGAGAAAGTGCTCTAAATCATTAGTAATCAGAGAAATGCAATTGAGGATTCATCTTTGACAGAGACTTGTGGACTCTGCAGGGCAGACCCCACCAATGTTGGATAAGGCTCTTTCGAAGGTGATGCTTTAGTTCCTTTCGAAGCTTATTTTGGAGGGGAAAATCTCCAGCAAGGATAGAGGATCAAACACAAACTTAGGAGTAGTGGCTAACCAATAAAACACTGGGCGCAGGAGCACAAAAGTTATCCTTGGATTTTTGAATGACAGAGGGTAAACCCCACATACTTTCCTGTCCTTTCTGCAATATGTTACATTCTAAGCTCTGAAATTGCACTGGTTTGAGAGACAGTGCCTCATCCTGGAATTTATGAACACACACACCACAGGTGCTAACCTGGCATGGAGGGGGTACAAACAAGATTGGGGATGAGGACTGAAACTGGTCCTGAGGTGGGAGAGGACTCTTATCTTGGGACAGAGTTGGGGTGTGGACTGTGGTGGCATTGAACATTGCGCTGAAGTTGACACAGGTTAAATTGTCACCTGAGACAGGTACTGTAGTGTTCAAGGACTCGCTATGCAGTCTCGGAAGACCCCAGAAGAACTGGATACATTTTTGAACTGCAAAGGTCTTAGGATATGGGAGCTGGTGATGCCCCTGCAAGTCCTCTAATATACCTTTGTGGCTCCATAAAGGAAGGGAAAGAGGTGAGTCTTGCTGATGAGAACATGACCGTAACATATTCTCTCAATAATTCAATTGGGAGTCTGGCTTAAGTACTTTTGGAAAAGATTTTTTCTTTTCCTTTTCTTTCTCGATCAGTAAATCACTCCTCTTTTTTACTTGTCTCTCCAGGTGTGTCAGGACATCGGGGCTGAGAAATGAGAGGCTTCCAGGCTTTACAAGGTTGTCTGTAACGTCTCCTCCAAATGAGGCCTCAGTAGAATGGAGATCAAGGAGCTCTTGGTTATCACCAGAGTGCTCCAGTTTAGATGGGGGCAAGTTTTCAGCATGAGACTATTGCCTGAAGAATTTTGGCACTGTAAGCCTTGCTCTGTAAATGCCTCTGATGGTTGGGACATTAACAGATGTACTGCAAAGGCTATCCACTGGAGACAAAAAGTCTTCAGGTTGGAAAACGGATTTTGCTGCCTGGCTGCCATGTGGTGAGGGAGGAGTTGGTTCAGGTGGTTGAGGTTGGAAACCATCCACTGGAAGTTTTGAACTCAAGGGAGGAACCGGCTCTGGTGGCAGAGAGTCACCCAGTGGTGAGAATAAAAGTAAGTCAGGTAAGGGGGTGGCTTGGTCAGGTGAAAGACTAGAGGGAAGTGGTAGACATAACTCAGGCAGAGAGGCTACAATTGGAGCTCTTGGTGGGACTGCTGAGCCAACAGGGGACAGGAAATGTGATGACTTTTTCACAGAAGCTCTGGAACTCTCGTGGGACAGAGTCAAAAGCATCTTCCAGAGACAACAGAGAGAACATGACTGACCTTAGAATTTGTTCTATTACACACCTCACAGAGGAGGTCGGACATAACAGTTTCTGAAAGAGGATGGTATCACTACGCTGGCCCAGGAGCCTGTAGGAGAGAAAGTACAAAGCTGTAACCAAAAACAGCTCAAGCTAAGGAGGGGTGTGCAGCTGTATTGGGGGTGGGAGCCACCTGAAGCCCACCACCTGCTTCACATTCCTCACATTCATGTCCTCACAACACACTCTATAGCCACTCCCTAGGCCTTCATTCTCATCCTGTTGCTATGACTCTCCCTCCAAATGGGGAATGCATAGACCATGTGAGAAAAGGGACCAGGAAAGAAAGGAATTGACTAATCACCTTTGCAGAATGGAAAGCATCTTCCTCCCCTCCTCTGTTTCTCTTTGGCAAGTTCTCTGACCTGGAACACCATATGTAGTGAAGGTAGAAACACAAGTATTATTCAGGAGTCCCTTTATGGGAAACAGGATATTAATATCAGAAAACCCTAAGAATCTGTAGACAAGGTCATGTTGTCAGTGATAATATTAAGAAGGTTCACATGTGCATGTGGTTTCATTTATAATGTACTCTCACATTCATCATCCCACGTGATGCTCAAAAACATCACCTGAAGCACAGAAGTCAGCAGCTAACTCAAAGATGAATCTGAGCAACCAGGAATTAAAGTAGTTTACACCGCATCAGGAGACAAATTCTTACTCCACATCAACTAGGAGTCCTTAGTCATCTCATATGGCTGCCTACTGGGCAGCAACCACTGCCCAGGTCCATCATTTCTTCACACAGGGTGGACAGAGCAGAGACTCTGAGTAGTATCTAAGGCCTGACTGTCTTCCCCTGAACCTCTTCGGAGACTGTTTCCTGAGAGAGACTCTGCCTAGAAACTGACATCCTCAAGTTATGGAGCTGGGACCTCATGGAAGAGATAGGAAGGTTCGTTCACCCTTTTAGGGCTCAGGTCAAACAGGAACAACCTTACCCTTAAATAGTCCACTTTTCCTCCTCTTTGTAACTCTGGCCTGATTCTGAAAACAAAAAGAAAAGAACAAGTGGCTAGGACTCATTTCTTATGCTCATTAAAAATGTCAGACATTCATTATGCAAAAAAACTGTACAACTCTTCATTTCTAATTAGTAGAAATGTATTCCTTTTATTAATTTTGAAAGGTGATGAGATATTTTCAATTTTTCCTTCTTTGACAATTTCAAAGAAAGATTTTGTCTGTGAGATCCACATTTGATGTTCTTAGAAATCCTCTGCTCAAAGAGGGCATAGAATTTGAAACCAATAGTCACATCTATGCTTTCCCAGAGGACTCTGTCTTGGGGACAGAGATGAGACCCTAGGCTCTGCTCAGGGGCTCTCAGAGGTCAGCACTGATCTCCAGATTATCATAACATAAAGGATTGGTGAAGGATATCTGACATGGGAAAGTGTCTCAGGATCAAATGCCGAGACTTGTCTCCTTCACAGAAGCCACTCTAACCAAATCAATCAAGGTCTTCAGGATCACTGTGCTTGGGATTTCCTCCTGGAACACTCCACCATAGCCCAAAAGATAATCTGTCAACTTCAGATAGAAACCCTAGTTCTCCCTGAACCCTTCTGCCTGACTTCTTCCACTAAAGTGTGAAGTCTTGTCTTCAGACTTCCCACCTCAGATGTCTTTCTCAGTCAACCAAACAGTAATGTGAGAATGGAAATGAGAAATCAGGAAAACAAGAATCTCTGAGGTTGGAGGGGCAGATCAGTGGTTGGAGTGCTTGCCTGGCATGCATGGGGACCTGGGTTCAAATCCCAGCACCATATATACAACTATCAGAGAAACAAAGGCCAGATGAAAAAATAAAATTGATTCTCTCTCTCTCTCTCTCATTCTGTCTTTAAAACAAACAACAACAACAAAACAAAACAAAGCAGGATTCTCCCTTGAGGGTTCGCTCTGCTTTCTTACCTTTTGGATGCATTTACTTTTCTTTAAAGTTCTTAAAAACAATTTCAGTACCTAATAGCACAGTTATAGCAGGAGAGACCCCAATATTCTCAATGTACCAGGAAATTGAACCAGGAATTGCCATGGCTCAAAAGTGCTATTCAGAAAAGAGAGGACATTCTCTTCCATCTGAATCACATGGCTGCCTAAGACAACTGAGTTCTGAGGGTGCAGGGGCTCCACTATAGTTCAAGGCCTGCATCACAGAGCATTGAAGAGTCACAAAGGGTTCTGAAAGTGGGGGAGGGGAAGGCTTGAGGAAGGTAAACTCACAGCCCCTCCCTATCCACCAGCCAGCAGACCCCTCTGCCTAGGCCTGCCCTTCCCTTTCCCACTTCACCCTTTCCACATACTATGCATTCATTACCTCAGGGAACTTTCCAGTTTGTTCCATCATTGACCAGGAATGTTTACCTGAGTACCATTTTACTGTTCAGAGCCCTTGACTTGAACCCCACCAATTCCATTGCTTTGAAAGTCTGACATATGCTGTCTGGAATTTCTTCCTTTTGTTTTTCTACCCAGACATTTACACTCTCAGGGTCACCTATGTCCTTATCCATCTTATATACAGAATGCTTTTGCTTTACACTAACTAACATGTAAAACTTATTTTGTGAATATTCAATAGTAAATGGATATTTTATTCAGTCTGTATTATCTTCAGTCAGAGGTGCTGACTTTAATTAAAATGAATAATTCATAATTCAACACTCTTGAAACTAAAATAAGTATAAAATAAATATACATAAAATTAAAACTTCAAGTGATCTTGGAGATGTTTATAATACTTGTTTTTCTGAAGTAGTGAAATTTAAACTGTACAAAGACTCTTGAAATATGTTCTGTACATGTACACATACACACACACATCCTTTGACAAATTGATTCAGTATTTTTAAATCCAAGAATCAATCATTTCCTCTTTTTTTTTTTTACTTTCCTTTCATTGCTTTGATCCAACAGCTACCTACATAAAATTCAAATAGCCCTATCCTCCATACCAATTTCATAATTTTATGACTTTTCCAAAGCAGGAAGAGGTTACAGTGTTCTAAGTAATTGATCCCCTTGGTCCTTGGTGGGCTATGACAACCAGACGTGGTCTCAACACAAGAGCCCCCACAGGAGCCCTGGGTGGCTGTGGCCTTCACGTTGCGCCCAAGGACTGCACCCTGCAAGGCGCCTTATTAAAAGCCAGGCCCTGCATGCACACAGTAATTGCCTCTTCTGAGAACTATTCCCGGCAGGGGCGAAAGCCAAGCAATCTGAATGCAACTCCCCGGGATTTCTAGGAACACAAAGGGGTGGGGTCCACACCAAGTCCCTCAGCCTCCCCTCCAGTACTGCCTGCGGAGCGGGGATGGACTGAGACGCAGGTCAACTCAGTTGCGCCGGAAAATCGCCCCCAACGCGTCCAGTCCGCCTCCCCTGAAGCCATGCTGGCGGCCAAGTCTGGTTAAATTTAAACTCGAAGCTCATGGAGAAAGACACATTTCACCTTGCGGCCGCGGGCCCCTCCCGAACCGCCAACCCCTGCAGGCGCAGCGGCCACGGCACGCCCGCTGGGCTCCCACCGCCCTCCGAGGACCCTGGGTCCCCAAGACGGCCGGCTCGGGACGCGCAGGCAGCGCTCGGCCCAAGATGGCTCTGACTGGGGGGGGGAGGGGGGGGCACGTGGCCTGAGGGGCCCCCGGGAGCTCCCGACCTGGCGCCGAGGCCCCGCGGGGCGCGCCTTAGGCTCACCTGCTTTCTCGATCTTGCCGGACATTTCCGGGCTGCGCCTGAAGCCGAGGTCGCCGCTCAGCGGCCCGGCCGGGCCGCCGCGGGGCGACAGGTCGGCGCGCCTCGGCTCGCCGCGCCTCAGGCCCGCGGCGCCCACCGCCGCTCCGGGCCCAGAGCCGGCCACAGCGCCGAGCCGCCGCCGCCCGCCCGGCCTGTGCCGCGGCCCTGGCGCCACCTGTCGGAAGCTGGCGCGCAGTCGCGGCGCAGCGCCCCCTGCGGGCCCGGTGGCGGCCAGCGCCTCGTGCCCAGGAGGCAGCGCCCCCTGCCGGCCTGGAGTCCCCGTGCCGGGTATGCACCACCCTGGGGCCAGAGAATCAGGCCCACACCCCTGCCCAAATTCCCCCTAGTCTTCCCACCCCAGTACATGGGACTGCCCCCATTGTCCAAGATTCAGCATCCGCTGCAAGCCAGAGGCTCCATGCCAAAGGCTGGAACTGATCCTTACCTGGACTCAGCCTCTGCCATCTGGGAGCCCTGTCACCACCAGGGACACAGCACCCTCTCCTTAACTGGAGCCTCCACACCAAGGCCTGAGAGTGCCCTCCTACCCACCCAGGCTCCCCTCCAGACAACATCCCAGGATTCAAAGTCTTCCGCTGACTCACAGTCCATGCCAAGCCTGGGACCGGTCAGCCCTTGGTGGGACTCCACAGCCTCTACCTGTCCCTCCCATTCGACCCTCCACTGGCAATCCTGGGACTCACCTGTGGGCCTTTCCTAGGTGCCAATGAGTTTGTTAACAGTCCTTCATTTGGGGCTGGAGCTCTGGCTCAGCGGTTACCGTGCTTGCCTGGCGTGGGCGAGTATGTGATTTCACACCCCAGCATTACATACACAAGGAAGTCTCCGAGCAAAGAAAGCCACACAAAAAACCAAATGAAAATTGATTGTCTCTATCTAACTATCTATCTCCCCCCTTCCTCCTTCTTCAAAATAAAGTCATTCATTTAAGGCTCAAAGAACCTACTTGGGCTATTCACTATGTGAGGTGGTATGGGTCCTACAAAAGTGGCCAATATTGAACCTTCCTTCCAAAGAATCAAAAATACATTGTATCATGCAAGTATTAAATGACAGTGCATTTCAGTAGGATAAAGGAGGCTCAAATGTGAGGAAGTCTGATCCTTGATCACTGTACCTAGCCCGGGATGGAAGACAAATTAAGTATCATAGAATCAGCTTACCTGGTTTCCCCCGCTGTTTCCCTCTAAATACACAAATTAAATAAGAGAGTGAAAGAGACAGGATTTGGGAGGAAGTGCAGGGATGTGGAAAAGTGGCTGATGTAAGAGATTCATATTCCCATCTCCCCACACAATCTGATGTGAGAGAGCTGACCCTAACTGGCAACCGAATTTCCAGGGTCATCCATTCATCAGCTCCAGCCTTCTAGGGGCCAAAGGCAAAGACAGAGATTAATAGATTTGTTTAGCTTTTCAAACTGACATTGACCACTCTAAGTCACAGGGAGCCTGGCTCAGCTGTCTTAGCAGCTGCATCACCATGTCAAATTAGTCCATGATCTCAGACCCACCTTCCCAACACTGTGGCTTCCCAGGTTTCTGCACAGAGAAGGGCATTATTTCAAGCCCAGTATCCTGATGCTAAGTAGAAAATTAGACCAAATGAATACAAGGTGTAGTCAGGGTTCCTGAGAACAAAACCCAAAATATTGAATAAATCATAACATATCAAATGACGAGGGATTAGCAAATTGTAAAGTACTCTGCAAGTGGACGGTATTGTAAGCCCTGGTCATGAAACCTGAAGTTTATTCATCCCAGTTCTTTATAGTAGAACACACACAGGAAAGTGAAGCAAATTCCTAAAGCTCTTCTCTTCCTGTCTCAAGCCTTCTCATATGCTTCTACTGCTATCTAGAATGTTCTCACCCCTCCTGTTCACTGGATGATTCCCAGTCACCTGTTGCTTCTCAGTTTGAACATCACTTCTATTGGAGATCTTTCCTGGACTTGCCCAGCAGGGCCAGTTCCCTGTTCTGGTCGGACACTGCAAAAAGGGAACTAGCCAACCCAGGACACAACCAAGCCCCAGCACAGCTATCCAGGGTCTGAAGCAATGGCGCTGCATTTCTGTGTTGCTGTGTTGCACATGGGCCCAAAAGGCAGAGTTGGGTACCTGCAGTCCCAGGCCTGTCACCTGCCCCCCTTAATGACCCCAAAGGACAAAGCAGGTCTCTTTCCCTATAGTTCCAAAAAGAGACCATGAGGGACTCTCATTTACCCCTTTGTGTCACATGCCCCAGCCAGTCACCATGGGCAATGAATTGCCAACTGTGTAAACTAACCCAGTCTAGGGATCGTGCCAGTGGAGGCATAAAAACCAGCAGCTGGAAGCGGGAGCTGGCGTTTCCTCTAGGCCAGGCCAGCACAGGGGGTGCTGAAGAGGCCCGGACACAATGCCACATCCAGGTGGCTCAGAGTCCTGCTGCACCCTCTTCTTCCTGGCACAAGCCTCCATGCAGTCCTTTGATGTATTGATCTGTTTGCTGTCTGTCCCCTTCAGGGCACTGTGAGCTCCATACAGGCAGGGACTCTTGGGGCTTTGTATGTGGGGGGGGGGATGCCATGCTAAGATAGAACCCAGGGCCTTGCAAATGCTATGCACATTCTGTACCTCTGAGCCACACCCTCTGCTTAGGGACTGTTTGCCCCTGAGGGATTTTAATTTTTGGAGGTAACTGGCAAAACAGAGACCAGTGCCACTGAAATAAGATTCATCATGTTTTCCAAGAGAAGGGGACACACCACACCATGCCACACAAGGCCAGACAAGGAGCACCAGGTTTGGCCAGGAGACACACCAAGTGGAGAGAGCCCAGGGCAGAAGTTTTCGGGGTTTCTGTGAGAAAGGCACAGCAGGGCAGAGGGAGCAATGTTGTGATGGCCAGGTTGAATAACTCTAATGGGCTCTAGGCTCCAGGGGTGTCTCTACTTGCCTGGTACCTGGCCCTGTGGAGCTTTAGGTCAGGGAACTATTGACCTGGTATGAAAGTTAGACAAGGAGGTGAACAGGGCTACAGACGACTGACACTGATTTGTGGTGGTTGTTTTATAGTAGTGGAAAGGGACCCCAGGCAGGGCCCTTGCACATGCTAGAAAAATGCTCTATCGCTGAGCTTCACCTGTAGCCCTGGGGCTATAGACTTGGGATTGGTTGATTTATGAAGATGGGCTCCGTTGGCTGTGCTAAGAACCGGCCAGCCCTGGGAGGCGCAATCTTTCCTAGCCAGCAGTATTTTTAACATGTCAACATACCCAAGGTATGGAATATGAGAACTATTATCATTACCAGGGGGTGAGCAGGACTCTGCTGCTGCACCTCCAGCTCCTGCAGCAGGAGGAGCTGGCTGACCCTGCAGGGGTGCCCTTGGCCATACACCAGGGAAGTGCAGTCGTGGGAATGAGGGGTGATACTTCCAGGCGGCTGCCTCTGGCTTAGGCACCATTTCAATCTTCACAGTGAACCTGGAGCACCACCTTAATAATGTTGGCCAAAAGATGAATTTATTGACGCACACAGGGGTGCTTCTTGGGTAGGTGGAAGGGCAGGAAGTGTACACATCACCAGGAGCTGCGCCTGCAGGGATCACTGAGGCACACCGCCAGCTCCTTCCTCTCCGGTGGGTGGGTAGGGCTACAGCTGGTAGGTGACAGCTCTGCGCAGGTGAGCTGTCCCACCACCAGCAAAGCGGGGACACAAAGGAATTCCTAGCAAGTGGTGACTAAGGACCTCATACAGGTGAACCTGCACCAGGCTCATGCTTTAACCACTGAGCATTCTCCAACCTGTGACTCCAACCTAGACTTACCCTAAAAAAAAAAAAAAAAATTAGGATCAGGCGCGATAGCTCAGCGGTTGCAGCACTTGCCTGGCATGCAAAAGGATGCAGATTCCAACCCCAGCACCACGTACTCAGCAAAGTGTGGGAGACACGAAAGCCACATGAAAAACCAAATAAATTGATTCTCTCTCGCTCCGGATTCTCTCTTTCTCTTTTAAAAAGAGAAGGACAGAGAGAGAGAGAGAGAGAGAGAAAATCAAATCAATTTTATTTGGGTTTTCATGTGGCTTTTGTGGCTCCCACACTTTGTTGTGTCCATGGTGCTGAGGTTTGAACCCACGTCTTGGTGGATGCTAGGCAAGCACCCTAACCTCCGAGCCACCTCTTCAGTCCCTAGACTCATCTTACTGCACCCGGTTTTTTACGTGTATACTTGATCTTGCATTCTGTTCAATTCAGTTTCATAGATTGTGTGTCCTTATGCACAAAACAAAGATGAATAAGATGTGGGTCCTGGTCTCCTCCAGGAGCTTCAAGAGAGCTTGAGGACAGAGATCTCAAGTCCCAAGCAGCCACAGAGGAAGGGGAGCATGGCGGGTGGGGTCATAGGGCTCCCCATGCTGCCTGGGGCTCTGATACTCGTTTCAGTTTGGAGCAACAGGAAAAGCTAAATAGAGAGGACAGCTGTTTTAGAGCCTTTTTTTTTTTTTAAGAAAAAGGGACAGTGAGAGAGAGAAGCAATTTTTATTTAGTTTTTCATGTGACCTTTGTTGCTCCAACACATGCTGTGTACATGGTGCTGGAGTTTGATCCTGCACACTCGCACATGCCAGGCAAGCACTGTAACTGCAGAGCCACCACTCCAGCCCCTGTTTTAGAGACTTTAAATTCGGTTTATGATTTCATTGAGATTTTGCTTGTTATTCACTATTAAGAGCATGAGGACCCCACAGTCCCTCATGCTCCAGGCATCCAAACAGCTCAGTCCTGATGTGGTGCCAGTATTTAGGAAATTGGAAAGATGTCCACACACTTCATCAGAAAGGCCAGTACAGGTGTCTAAGTCATCATTCCACCCCTAAATGTGAGACCTTCCAGACCAATCCCAGTAGTGCAGGCAGCAGATTGGCTCTGAGGCAATGTTGGTGCAAGAAAGCACCAACATTACATTACAGCATTACAGCATTTCGTAAGTAATGCAGTTAATAGACCTCTTTTTTTCTTTTAAGAGGATACAGAGAAAGAGAGAAGCAATCTTTATTTAGTTTTTCATGTGACTTTCGTTCCTCAGATACTTTGTTGTGTACGTGGTGCTGGGGTTTGAACCTGAGTCCTCCCGTTTGTCAGGCAAGTGTGGTAACCACTAAGCCACCACTCCAGCCCCAATAGACCTCTTTCTTGGTGTTCTCAAAAGTTGGTATGAAACAAACATTTTCAACAATGACTCAGAAGGTAACCACAACATGCTAGGGTTGGAGCCCAGAGCCTCATGCAAGGTGAGCAGGTGCTCTGCCATTGAACTGCACCCCAGCCCAGGGAACTGCAGCTTTGGGGACTAGGTTAAAATGGGGCTCCTAAAATCCCAAAAGAAAATTAAGGGAAAAATATATTTATAATAGCACTGAAGAGAATAAGACACTTAGGAATAAAATTAACCAAGGCAAATGACTTGTACACTGAAAACGGCAAAATGTTTCTGAAGGCAAGCAACTAAAGGAGGTACAAATAAATGGAAAGGTATCCATGCTCACGGATTGGAATATTTAATTTTGGTAAGATGCCAAAGTCAAAGTGATCTATAGATTTAATGCAATCTCTTTCAAAATCCAATGATGCTTTTGCAGAGATAGAGAAATCTATTCTAGGAGCTAGAGCAGTGGCTCAGTGGTTGGAGCACTTGCACAAGGACCCAGGTTCAAACCCCAGCACCACATACACAACTAAGTGTCAGAGAAACAAGGACCAGATGGAAAACTAAATAAAATTGATTCTCTCTTTTAAAAAAAAATTCTAAAATTCATATGGAATCTCAAAGGAGGCTGTCTTAGTCTGCTCTGTTTTGCTGTAACAAATACCTGAGACCAGGTAATTTATAAGTAAAAGAGTTTTAAAAAGTTTTCTTTCTATTTATTATTATTATTATTATTTATTATTTATTATTATTTTGGGGTGCTGAGGTTTGAACCTAGGCAAGCTCTCTAACATGGAGCCACACTACCAGCCCTAAGAGATTTATTTGGTTCATGTTCTTGGAAGTTGCAAAGACCGATCAGGCAGGCACAGCTGGTGAGGGTCCCATGCTATCCTAACAGGATGGATGGCATCATGCCAGGCCCAACACATGGAGTGACCTAGCTTTGCTACTGCCTGCTCATGCCATATCTGATCCAGTCCTCCAAGACCTTGCCCACGCCTGACACAGCCAGTGATCCCTTCCTGTGACAGTGCCCCTGTAACCCAGCTCCCTGCCTGTGGGCTTCACTCTTACAGGCTCCACGCCTCCTCAATACTATTCCACTGAGGACCAAGCTCCCAGCATGTGCACCTTTGGGGAAAAACTGTATTCAAATCATACCAGAGCCCTCAAAGCCAACTAATCTGAGTAAAGAAAGACATAAAGGACTGGGGGTGTAGCTCAGGGGTGGAGCTCTTGCCTGGCATGCAAGAGGCCTTGGGTTTGATCCTCAGAACTGGAAGAAGAAGACCTGTGAATTAATGCAGTGGAACAGAAAGCCCATAAATAAACCCTCATGTGTACCTTAAATTGAGTTTTGACAACGGTGCAAGATTGTTCAATGGAAAAAGACAGTCTTTTCAACCATTGGGGCTATGAAAACTGGACAGCAGTGTACAAAAGGATGAAGTGGAACCCCTGGCCAAAGCCACCAACAAAAATTAGCTCAAGCCAGACACCATGTCCACGCCTGCACCCCAGCAACTCAGGAGGTTGAGGCAGGAGGATCACAAGCTCCAGGCCAGCCTGGGTAACTTAATGAGACCCTATCTCAAAATTAAAAAAAATTAAAAGGGCTGGGGATGTGGTTCAATGGTTAAGCACTTCTGTGTTCAATTCCTGGTACCAAAGAAAAACAAACACACAAAAAGCCTCAAAATGGATACATGGCCTCAAGGTGAGGAACAAACTTTTAGAAGACAATGCAAGAGCATAAGCTTCATGACGTTGGAGTTGGCAATGATTTCTTTGACATGACATCAAAAGCAGAGACAACAAAAGAAAAAAATTGACAAATTGGATTTTATGAAAAACTTTAAAACTTTCTGCATCAAAAAGTATTATCAGGGTTGGAGCGGTGGCTCAGAGGTGTTGCACTTGCCTGGCACGCACAAGGACGTGGGTTTCAAACACCAGCACCATGTACACAATGAAGGGTCCGAGCAAAGAAAGCCACATGAAAAACTAAATAAAACCAATTCTCTCTCTCTCTCTCTCTCTCTCTCTCTTTCTCTCATTGTCCCTCTCTTTAAAAAAAATTCAAAAAACAGGTGAAGGTCTTAAATAGACATCTCTCCAAAGACTACACAAATGCCCAAAGGCATAGGAAAAGATGCTGAACACCACTAACCATTAGGGAATGCAAATTAAAACTATAACAAGACACCACCTCCCACTCATTAGCATATGGCAGGGTGGACAATGTAGCAACTACTGTGAATCCTTTTTGCCATTCCTTCAAAAAATTAAGAATAGAGGTTACCGAATGATACAGCAACTCTGCTCCAAAAGCATTACACGCAGCCTCCAGGGGATGTCTGTACACTGTGTGTATAGCAGCTGGGTCCACGACAGCCAGAACATGCCAGCAGCCCAGGTGTCCTTGGACGGGTGAATGGATGAGGGAAAGGAGGCCTGGAGGGACAACCACAGAGTGTTTTTCAGCCTTAGGAAGTTCTGGCACCTGCTCCAACCTGGATGAAGCTTGAGGACATTAAGTGTGATAAGCCAGTCACAATTCCGCTTACATGTGATACTTGGAGCTGTCAAAATCAAAGAAGCAGGAAGCAGAGTGAGGGTGCGGGGGTGGGGGAGGGGTCTGTCCATAAGGGGTGTCCCCATAGGGGGTGGTGATGGCTGCACATTATGAATGTACTCAATACCACTGAATTGGTCACTCAAGAATGGTTTAAGAGGCTGGAGTGGTGCCTCGGTGGGTACAGCGCTGGTCTGGCATGGGCGAGGACGCGAGTTCAAACTCCAGCACCACGTACCCAAGGATGTCTCAGAGCAATGATAGCCACGTGAAAAACTAAATAAAATTGTTTCTCTCTTTCTCACTGTCCCTCTCTCTTAAAAAATGGTTTATGATGTAAATTCTACATTATATATATTTTAACAATTAAAGAAAAGGGAGGAATGGATTGTTGGCCTTCCACTAGTGCCTGCGGCATGAGAGGACTGGGTGCTATCATTTGCTCAAATAAGCCAGCAAACCTCACTGGTGGCCTGATGAAGGGGAAGCTGTGTAACTGGGCAGAGGTTCACCAACCCTGCAGGCAGAGTCCACTGCTACACCTCTTCTGCTCCCTAGCGAGCATTTAGAATTCGGAGCTCTGTTGCCTTCAGGTCTCTCATTTTGCAAATTCTCTTTCCAGGCTGCTGTTGAACTCCTGGACTCCAGCCATCCTTTCTTGGTCTCCTGAGTATCTGGGACTACACGGCCAAGCCACCACACCCAGCTGCAAGTCTTTTTTTTTTTTGAATTAAGGAGTTGAGTTATTATACAATCATAAAGGTATATAAAGTAACAACATGATATGCTTTTGTTCTTAAACCAGAATCACCTCCACATTGCCCACACACTAGTCTCTTGATTCTTCTATATTTCGCACCTACAAGCGATATAAATGCTTAGACTGTGAATTTTCCAGAATTAAATTATTGCATAAGTATTATTTGGATTCTCAGAGGGATAAAGGGTGTGCTACATGGTTGATTGTCCCCCCAGATCCCTCCCTATCTTCCCTCACTCTCTCCTCCCCCCACTTCTCCTCTCTACCCACAAATATCTATGCTGGCTGAAATCTTTAGGTTATTAAATCTCACAGAAGATGAGTTCTCATTATTTAAAAAATAAAATCATACAGATGTGTAAAATAAAAAGTGGAAATCTCATCTTCACTCAGGAGAGGTAATCATTTAATGTTTATCCTTCCAGATTTTTCACTATTAAATATTCATGTACAGTGGCTGGAGCAGTGGTTCAGTGGTTACAGCGCTTGCCTAGCATGTACAGGGACCCGAGTTCCATGTACACAACTAAGTGTTGGATAAACAAAGGCCAAATGAAAATATAAATAAAATTGATTCTCTTTCTCTTTCCCTCTCTCGTGTTCTCTCCCTTTCTCTTGTTCTCTCCCTTTCTCTCTCTCTCTCTCATTTTTTTAAAGAGAGAGGGACAATGAGAGAGATAAAGAGAGAATCAATTTTATTTAGTTTTTCATGTGGCTTTTGTTGTTCTGATACTTAGCTGTGTACGTGATGCTGGGGTCCAAACCTGTGTTTTTACACATGCCAGGCAAATGCCACAACTACTGAGTCACTGCTCCAGCCCCTCCTTTACTCTTTAAAAGAAAAAAAAAATCCATGTGCAGGGGCTGGAGCAGTGGTCATGGGCCTGGCTCTGAGTGAATTGGCCATCTTTAAAAATGTGCGGACCCACCTTGGAGTAGCAGAGACCAAATTCCGCTCCCACCTGAAGCAACTGCAAAGTATGTTAAATGATGGTTTCAAGGCTCTGGACCTCAGGCAATAACTCAGTGACTCCTGACAAGGGCCTAATGATGTGAGATTCAGGTCAGGATGGCCCCAGCTCAGGGTCTGGACAGGGAGGGGTCCCTGCAGGGCCTAGCAGATGCTGAGTGAGGACACAGAGCCAAGGGCCCAGGAAGACCAGGTGGCTGAGGTCCTGAGACTGGTGCTGAGTGGAGAGGGTTGCCAGGACCCCTCTGTAAAACCGAGCTTGGGGACACGAGCAGTCAACTGCCTCCTGGGCCACCTGCTCCCAGAGAGGGAGAAATCTTGCTCCTTCAAACTCCCAACCAGATTAAATGGCTCCTGGGGGGAGGGAGCACAGAGGAGGCCAAAGGTGTCACCCCAGCCCCACTCCCTGCCAGAAAGGGTGGAGTAGGCAGGGCCACAGCCTCTCCAGCACCCCAGTGCAGCCATCCCTGCTGGCTCCTCAAGCTCCCTGGACCCTGGACTTCCTCCCAGCTGGGGTCAGCACTCTCCCTGCTGTGAGACACAGAACACACAGGTCCTCCCATCTCAGGGGCAGTTGTGGGGGTCAGAGAAGCAATGGATGACACCTCTGGTTTCTTTCTTTCTTTTTTGGTGCTGAGGATTGAACCTGGGGTGCTCTACCACTGAGCTATGCCACCAGCCCTTTTTATTTTTATTTTGAGACAGTTGCTCAGGCTGGCTGTGAACTTGTGATTCTCCTGCCTCCCGAGCAGCTGGGGTTGCAGGTGTGGCCGTGAGGTCGTTCTAGATCATCTCTCTCTCTCTCTCTCTCTTTCTCTCTCTGAAAGAGGGACAGTGACAGAGAGAGAGAGAAAGAGAGAAGAAATCTTTATTTAGTTTTTCATCTGACTTTCTTTCCTTGGGCACTTAGTTGTGTGTGTGGTGCTGGGGTCTGAACTCTCATACTCTCACATGCCAGGCAAGTGCCAGAGTGACCGATCATGTCTCTAGATGGTATCACTGGGGAAGTCTGCGCACCTGCTGTGATTTGGAAGTGGTTGGTCCCCAAAGGTGCACATGCTGGAAGTTGGTCCCCAGTAAGAAGACGTCCATATCTCCCTTAGTGCTCTCAGAGTCTAGCCTTACTACCAAATCTGCTTTTTTTGCAAAATCCACAAACCAGAATCTGCATTTGCAGCTTTTTTCCCTTTAATTAAAATAGCTTTTATTGCTTTTTTCTTCCTCCTACAAAAGCTATATCGCATTCATTGCAGAAAAAATGTAAAAATAAAGAGAAGCATTTTTTTTTTTTTAAGAGAGAGAGGGAGAGAGAAAGAGAGAATCAGCATTATTTATTTTCCCATCTGGCCTTTGTTTCTCCAACTTTTAGCAGTGTCTGTGGTGCTGGGGTTTGGACCCGGGTCCTTGGGCATGCCAGGCAAGTGCTCTAAACTGAGCAACCACTCCTGCCCCTCGCTGTGCAGTTTTGAACTAGGAAATTGACAAGCCCATTTCATAGCAGGAGACATGGAGGAGAAGCCCCTGGAGATTTGGAAATAGTGGAGGAAAGCCAGCTTGCCTGCAAGTTTCTCTGCCTGCACAGCACAGTGAATCTCCCGCAGCAACCCCGGTGCGCAGGCTCCAACTCCTGTGTCTGCAAGGCCAGGCGCTATTATTCAGGAGAGCAGCAGGCCCACTGCCGTCTTCTATACTGTCCTTTATTTCTGGATCCCTTTTAGGCTTCAGCACGCATCCACTATGCAGGAGAATTTCGAGTATACAGCTTGATGAGTTTTCATGGCTGCATTGCCACCACTCAGAACCAGACCCAGGCCTCCCTTCCACTCTCCCAGGCAGAGTCCCCAGCCCCACTGAGGCAGTCACCATTCTGATTTCCATGCATAGCTTCTTTTTGCCTAGTTTTAAACTTCACATAGGGCTGGAGCGGTGGCTCAGCAGTTGGGTTGCTTGCCTGGCATGCATGAGGACCTGGGTTGGAATCCCAGCCCCACGTACACAACTAAGTGTTAGGGGAACAGAGGCCAGATGGAAAAATAGATGAAGTTGATTCTTTCTCTCTCTCTCTCTCTCTCTCTTAAAGAGAGGACAGTGAAAGAGAGAGAGACAGAGAGAGTCAATTTTTATTGAGTTTTTCACATGGCTTTCATTACTCTGACACTTCATTGTGTACATGGTTCTGGGGTTTGAACCTGTGTACTTGCGCATGCCAAGCAAGTGCACTAACCACTTAGTTACCAATCCAGCCCCCTCTCTTTCTCTCTCTTAAAAAAAACAAAAAAAGCTTTGTGGAACTGAAAAGCTTGGGTCTGACATTTTTTGCTCACGGCTACGTGCGTGGGATTTGCTTCCGCAGCTCTTTTGCTGCCTCAGCTTCCTGAGTACCTGGGACTTCAGATGTGCACAACCACACCCACCTCATCTCTTCTTGTCTTGCTGGGCATTCGGGTCGTTAGTGGATTGGGGCTATGATCACTTAATGAAGCTGTCAAGCTCCATTTGCTACACCTGTCTTTTGGTGGATGCGTCCAGATTTCCAGGTGCAAATCTAAAAATGCAGGTGCCGCGTGTCAGAGGGCACACACGTAGGGCTCGCGGGTGGAGTAAAGGCCTATGGTGCCCGAGCATCCATCTGAATGCAAGTTGGACTTTCTCACAGCAGGATCAAATTTCAGCTCTCCACCTCCTCCTAGGTGCCCAGGGTGGTCGACCCAGGACATCTGCCTCAGCCTTCTCCCTTCTAGTGGCCACAGCTCTACAGGGCAGCTAGATGCATGCTGCTTCATGGATCCCACTGACCCCACACCTTGCATGGACCAGGCACCTGTCACCATGGCCACCCTGGAGTCACGGTGTGACCTCTTGGGACTCATCCTCGCTTGCTCTAAACCCATCAAAACAGATGTCACAGGTCAACCACACCGTGGGAAGGCGGGAGGACGTGGGAACAGAAAGCTGTTGGGGTGACGGGTCCTGCTACGGTGTGAGAAAGTCCAACTCATGTTCACCACGTGTACCCAGGTGACCTGAAATCCTGAGGCTTCACCACAGCAGGTGCTGCAGAACATCTCCCCAGAGTAGTTGTGTCAATTTACACTCCTGCCTGAATCTTGCTTTTAAAATATGTGACAGTGATAGGTGGTGTCAGTGTTGCCGCAGGTGAGCAGGCATACACAGCAAGCCAAATCCCATGTTTCCCACGTGGTCCTACATCAGAAACACCTCCGCTGCACACCTGACCCCAGGGTTGCACACTGCCCTTGTCACTGCACCATACCCCTTTCTAGTCATACCTGGCCCCAGCGCCCAGGGAGTCCGGCTGCCTGCTCTGGCAGTGGCTCCATCTGTTCGGGGCAGGGGGTCATGGTGTGGTCTTCCGACCACATCCTCAGGCCAGGTGAGGTCTGCACACCTGTAGGATGGGAGGGACTGGATTGAAACTGGCGGTCAAGGGGCTAGAGTGGTGGCTCAATGGTTACAGTGCTTGCCTGGAAAGTGCAAGTTTGCGAGTTCAAACCCCAGCACCACATACACAACGAAGTGTCTGAGGAATGAAAGTCACACGAAAAACTAAATAAAGATTGCTTCTCTCTCTCTCTCTCCCCCTCTCCCCTTTCTTTAAAAAAGGAAAAAAAAAGAAGAAACTGGCTGTCAAGATGGGCCTGGGTGCTGGCTGGAGTCTTGCAGCTCCGGACACCAGAGGGTAGCAGAGTCCCACAGAAGGGACAGCCCAGCCCAGCTCCTCTTCAGAGCCCCTGAGAGAGGAGTCCAGAGGGCAGTGCTGACCCTCTGTCTGTTGGGAGCCCACCGTTCTCCCTGCCTCATGCCAGAGCATGGAATGGGCCCAGGGAGGGAATCCAGAGACCCCTCCACTTCCATCACTGCCCAGTTTTGGGACTTTGGGAAAATCATCCAACCCCTCTGTAACCACAGTTTCTGCACTTGTGAAACATGAGCCTCAGTTCTAGGAACAGGGGTAGTGACAATGATAATAAAGGTCCTACTGAGCACTTGCTCCCTGCTGCTTCTTCATCCCTCATGGAATCCTCCAAATTGGGGGACGCACTGACGCCTGTCAACCCAGGCCCTCTGCTGTCCTCCCCTTGCCTGGGCCCACTTGGCTCCTGCCTTTCTCTACCAGCTGTCATGTAGGTTCATTCCAGGGGTCAGAGGACAAACCAAGTCGCAGGAACCAGGCTGGCCCCCTTCTCTCCTCTCCACACAGTCTGGCTGCAGAGCCCTGGGCACAGCTGCTGGGCTTGATGGCCACTGACAGGTCTGAGGCTAGTGCCCAGGTGGCTGCCCTCTCCCAGTCCTGGAGAGCTCAGGGGTCACTCACTCCTCTGCTGCTCCCTCTGCAGTGTGAGGGATGGGGAAAGCAGTGGAGGGGCCACTAGGGACAACAGTGTCAGTCTCACTCCTGTTGCCCCCTCTGCCCTCCTGCTGCAGTAGGGTCTCATGGGCTTTGCAGTTGTATTATTATTATTTGAAATAATAGTAGTCCTTGGATTGAACCTAGGGCCTTGTGCATACTGACCACGTGCTCTATTCCCTAGCTGCATCTCCAGCTCCTCTTTAATTGAATCCTTCTTCTTTTTTTAATAACTTTATCTTGTTTATTTATTTTTATGCAGTGCTAAGGATCACACCCAGTGCCCCATACATGCTAGAAAAGTGCTCTACCACTGATCCACATCCCAGCCCTTTCAATTATATCTTATGACAGGGTCTCCCTGTGTTGGCTGATCTCAAACTTGCAGCTCTCCTGCCTGAGCCTCTCAAGTCCCTGGGATTTGGGGTGTGGACCAATGAGCCCAGATGCAATTTTACTCTGAAAAATAAAAAACAGCTTTGATGCTAAAATTAACCCAAAAATGCGTAAAACCACCAAAGTAGATTATTTCAAAGGTCCTTCTGGTTCTAAATATTTTATGAAAACCTTTTTTGAACCTATTTATATTTTTAGATGGTGAGTTCAATGTACCTTTTCCCAACTGAGTGCAGGCTGCTTCTCCTTCTTTAATCCTAAAGTGAGATTTATACAGTCTCAAGCGCTCCGTGTCCCCAGGGCCAGTCTTGGCATCATCATTTTCTCTTAGTCTCCGCCTGCTCTGCTCTGACTGAGAGTAGCCCTGCACTCTCGTTTCCCCCTCCCTCTGGGCTTTTCTGCAGCACTACTCTTTCACCTCCTCCCTCTGGCCCAAGCCTACACCAGCTCTGGTATTCCTCAAAGGAAACTGCAAGGGGAAGACCGCGGGTGTTCCAGGGACAGGTCTTGGGGTCTGATAAAAACGGATTTGTTTCCAACTTTGAACTCCGTTGACAGCATGGTACTGGTATCAAGACAGGGAAGAAGACCAATGGAATAGAATAAAAGACCTTGAAACAAATCCTCAAATATTTAAACATCTGATTTTTGATAAAGGGGGACAAAATATTACATGGAAAAGTGACAGCCTCTTCAACAAATGGTGCTAGACAAACTGGTCATCCACCTGCAGAAAGCTGAAACTAGACCCATATCTTTCTCCTTGCACAGAATCAAATCAAAATGGATCAAGGAGATAGGTATTAAACCAACTATGTTGCAACTGATAGAAGACAAAATTGGACCAACACTTCAACATTTGGGAGTAGGCAAAGACTTTCTCAACAGGTCTCCAAAAGTGAAGGAAGTAAAGTCAAAAATCGGTGAATGGGATGCCATAAAGCTAAAAAGCTTTTGTACTGCCAAGGAAACAATCAAAAGAGTCAAGAGGTTTCCTACAGAAATGGAGAGAATCCTGGGCTATGATTCCTCAGACAAGGGTCTCATATCCAGAATCTATAAAATCCTCAAAAATGTCAACTACAAAAATACCAACAGCCCAATTGATAAATGGGCCAAAGAGCTAAATAGAGACTTCTCACCAGAAGACATTGATCAAGCCAATGAATACGTGAGAAAGTGCTCTAAATCTCTAGTAATCAGAGAAATGCAAATGAAAACCACATTAAGATATCACCTTACGCCAGTCAGAATGGCAAAGATGAAGAAAATAAACAATAATAGATGCTGGAGGGGCTGTGGAGAGATAGGCACACTAACACACTGTTGGTGGAGCTGCAGACTGCTACAGCCCCTCTGGAAAGCAGTATGGAGAATCCTCAAAAAACTAGGGATGAGTCCACCATATGACCCTGCTATTCCATTCCTGGGAATCTTTCCAGGGGACTTAGAATCAGCACATTATAGTGACACAGCAATATCTATGTTCACAGCAGCACAATTTACTATTGCTAGGCTATGGAAACAACCCAGATGTCCCTCACTGAAAGAATGGATCCAAAAACTGTGGTACATTTATACCATGGTATATTACACAGCAATTAGAAACAATGATATTGCAGCCTTCGAAGGTAAATGGATGGCTATGGAAGAGATCATGTTGAGTAAAATCAGCTTAACCCAGAGATCTAAGGGTTGATTTTCTCCACTCATCTTGGAGGTGGGGACTAGACTCTGGACAATGAGAAAGTTGATCTATTAGCATGTGTTAAATCCAGATAAGATGTAATGTTTTACAACCTAATACTTTTTTTAGAGATATAGTGGGAAGGGGAAGGGAGGGATAAGGGAGGGTAATTGGGTGGGGGGGCACTCCTGGGGGTAATTGCAA
>PVKS010033562.1:0-21620 GCA_004027875.1 Aplodontia rufa | reverse complement strand
CCCCTGCCACACCCACGACAGGCTTTGGGCTGCTTAGGAATCCCAGGCCCTGCATGGTGGGGCAGGGGTGGAATTCTGTCCACTTGCTTCCCCTGTCTGTCAGCTCCCCCACTAGCCATGCTGCATCTGCCAGGCTAAGGACAGGGAACACATTGCCCCATCACCCCCCTCCCCCGACCACAAGAGCCTTGCCCCTCCCCATCATAGCATCTTAAAGAGAACCCAGTCTGTGGCTTTTGGTGGGGGGCAGCAGTGGGCTGGGGGGGGGTCACAGAGTTACTAAAGCTGTGCCTTGGTTTTTCAGTGGCCTCCCGGGGGCCAATGAATGTGCAGCGCCATGGCCGGGGGCAGCCAGAGTGTTTTCATTTTGCTCTGTTTGTTTTCTGTTTAGATCAACTGCTCAGTTCTGGTTTGGGCCTCTGAGGACTGATGGGGTTTGGCAGGTAAGGATTTCTGGGGCCACCCATCTCTGCCTTCTACAAGGCTGTGGACTTGGCTCCTGCCAGCCCCTGCAGGAGCAGGAAGTCCCCCTTCTTTACTCATTGGCTGGCCCCGATTTTTCCTTTTCTCTCTTTCTGTTTTCTTTCTTTCCTGCTTTCTCTTTCTAGTCCCCTCCCCCAGTCTCACTTGTTCCCTCTTTCTGTGTCCCTGATCTTTTCTGCCTCCCTGTGTCTCTTTCATTCAATAATTCTTTCTATCTGCTTTCTCATTTTTCTTCATTTTCTATTTCTTCTTTTCTCTTAATCAAAAAGAGAACAGGAAAACCAAGTCCTGGGCATTAGAAAGCCCAGCCTCTTGCCCTTAACTCTCTCTGACTAAACTTCAACAAATCCTTTTCTATTTCTGAGCCTCAGTTTTCCTACCCCCACACTGAAGGTTCTACCTTATATGACCACTGAAATGGAAGCTAGGAAAACTTGCAAGTATATCGTCATTCCTTGCAGGCAGCACAGTGGGATTAGAGCCTATTCTCTGCAGGAAGCAGCTCCTCTCCCGCTTCTAGGCAGTGCAGCCTGGACAGGAAAGAGAGAGGGCAATGGAGCACCTCCTTTGGTAGTGAGGGCTTATGGGAAAGGTCAAAGATGGAGAAGACCACTGTCAAAACCCAGTCCAGAAAGCCCAGGGAACAAAATTGGGACTTGGGGTCTGGAAAGGTAGAGGCACTTATCCAGCAACAGCAGAGGGGATGAGAGAATAAAACATCTGATCTTGACATTGGTGGTTCATCTACTTTCCACACCACTCTGGATTAGACCAAAGGCCAGCTGCCCTCCATATTCAAGCTCTCTTCTCTCATCATGGTGTTTTCCCACTACTCTCTAGTGACTTGAGGGTAAATGAGTCAAGGCTAAGGAGTATCACACATCTCTGCGTTACCGTCTCATCTGGTCCCACTGGTACCTCAAGCTTAACTGCAGCCCAAATCAAACTCAGTCTCTACTTCCACCCTCCACCTTCTCCTCCTCCATGATTACTTTCCTGGTTGAATGGCACAGCCACCCTCCCAGGAGCACAGGTCTGGAGTCTGGTTTCCCCATCACCTCCCAAATCCAGTCCAGCTCTGAGTCCTGTGGGCTCTAACTCCTTCCTCTCCCTTCCTCGGGACTCTCCTTCCTGCTCTCCATGCTGCTGCCCCAGCCCCTGCCATCACCATTTTTCGCCTGAACTCCTGTTCCTCTGTCTCACCATCTCCAACAATGCCTCCACACAGTTGCCAAGGCAACCACAATTTGGGGTCCCAGGGGTAATTTCAGGGTTTTGGCTATTACATATAAGACATCTAGAAGCATTCTTGTGTGTGTCTTTTGGAATAGAATTGTTGAGCCATGGATAAGCATATGCAGTTGTCTCTTGGTATCCACGGGGGGTTGGTTCCAGGATCCCACAAATACCAAAATGGGCAGCTGCTCAAGTCCCTTATGGAAAATGGCATTGTGTTGTATATCTTCTCTGATACTTTAAATTCTCTTTATGCTTTATAATACCTGCCACAATGGAAATGCTATGTAATAGTTATACTGTATTGTTTAAGGAATGATGATAAGAAAAAAGTCTGTAAATGTTCAGAACAAGTGAAATTTCCTCCCCAAATATTTTTGATCCTCAATTGGATCCACAGATGCAGAAGCATGGATACAGAGGGCCTACTGTATGCTACTGTATGCAGTTTTAGCAGATACCGTCTCACAGCTTTCCAAGAGTCGTACCAATGTGTACTCCTACCAGCAGTGTTAGAGAATTTTGGTTGCGCCCCATCTTCACCAACACTTGGTCATTTCCGTTTTCTTTCATTCTATTCTAAGTAGTAAGTTTATGGCAGCATCTCATTATAGTTTTTTGTTTTGTTGTTTTTTTTTTAAGAGAGAGGGCCAGTGAGAGAGACAAAGGAAGAGAGAAACAAGTTTATTTAGTTTTTCACATGGCCTTCATTGCTCCAACACTTAGCTGTGTACATGGTGCTGGGGTTTGAACTTGGATCCTTGTGCTTACCAGGCAAGCGCCGAAACCATTGAGCCACCGCTCCAGCCCCTCATTATAGTTTTAATTTGCATTTTCCTTTTGATTAAGTGAAGCACTTTTTCATATGTTTATTGGCCATCTTGATTTTCCTTTTTTGTGATTTGTCTGACAAAGTTCTTTGCACATTTTTCTATTGGCTTGTCTAATATGATTTGAATTATTAGTCTTTTGTAAATATTTTCTCCTATTCTGTGAGTTGTCTTTTCACTGTCTTAGCACAGCTTTTTGATGAACAGGACTATGTTAACATAGTCTAAATTATCCAACTTTTCCTTCATGAATAGCATTTTCCAATTTTGTTTAAGAAAGCTGTGTACTGCAAAGGTACAAAGTTGTTCTACATTTTCCTTTTCTCATTAATCTTATTCGATTTTTTTTCCTACTGAGGATTGAACACAGGGCTGCTTAACCACTAAGCCCCATGCCCAGCCCTTTTAATTTTCTGGCACCACATATACAACAAAGTGTCAGAGCAATGAAAACCACATGAAAAACTAAATTAAGTTGATTCTCTCTCTCTCTCTCTCACTGTCCCTCTTTCTTATAAATAAATAAATAAATAAATAAGTCGGGCTGGCCTTGAACCTGTAATCCTCTTGTCTCTGCCTCCAGAATTGCTGAGATTACAGGCATATGCCACCATGCCCAGCGTTATTTTATTTTTTAATTGACATATAATTGTACAAATCCATGGGACATGATGTAAAGTTTCAACAAACCTCATATACAGTCTGTAATGCTTGAACTGGGATAATTAGCATATCTACCACCTTTGTTTATGGTAAAACATTCAAAATCCTCTTTTGATTATTTTGTTTTTGTTGTTATTGCTGCTCTTTGGTTGTTTGTTTTTATTTTGAGATGGGGTCTCACTGCTTTTCCCAGGCTAATCATAAACTCATGGGCTCCAGTTATCCTCCCACCTCAGCCTCCTTAATGCTGCATCCCCAGCTTTTATTTTTCATTTTTTTTAAAATTTTTGGTACCAGGGATTGAACCACTGTGTGGAAGCTCTTAAAATTTCACCAGAGTATGTTACTTGCTGAAGGTTTTTCGTAGATGTTCTTTATCAAGTTGTAGAATCTTTCTTTTATTCCTAGAATACTGATACTTTTATCACAACTGGGCATTGGAGTTTGTAAAATATTTTTATGCATCTATCATGATTTTTCTCCTTTTCTCCTATTAGGTGAATTACAATGATTGGTTTTTGATTATTTAACTACCCTTGAATTCCTGAATAATAGCTCATTTGGTCATTATGAGTCATTCGTTTAGTATATTGCTGGATGCTATCTGCTTGTATTTTAAATTTCACTTTTGATTTTGTGATAATTGCAGATTCTAATGCACTTAGTTGTAAGAAGTAATACAGAGATCCTGTGTTCCCTTCACCCTGTTTTCTACCAAGGAAAACATCTGGCAAAAATACAATGGTGTGTCACCACCAGGACATCGGCATTGATACAGTGAAGTCATCAAACAGCTCTATCACCACCGCACACCTTCCGTTGGCTTTCATAGCTACACACGCTTCCAGTCTGCTTCTGGATCCTCTTTAACCCTGGTGAAATCTAATCTGTTTTCCAGTTCCAAAATTTTGTCATGTCAAGAGTGTTGCATAGTGGCATCATACTGTATGTAACCAGTATGGGCTTGGCTTCTTCACTCAGCAAAATTCTCTGGAGATTCATAGAAGCTATTGCATGTATCAGTTCCTTTTTATTGTTGAGTAGTACCCTGCGGTGGGGATGTACCATTGTTTGTCTGACAAGTCACCCTTGGAAGGACGTGGACTGTTTCCAGTTTGGGGCTATAATAAAGAAATCTGTTGTAAACAGTCGCGCACGAATTGTTGTGTGAAAGTTTGTTTTAAATTCTTTGGTAGAGCTGGGCATGTTGGTGCCCACCTATAATTCCAGGGACTAGGGAGGGTGAAGCAGGAGGATCACAAGTTCAAGGCCAGTCTCCGCAACTAAGGGAGGCCCTAAGCAAATTAGCAAGACCCTGTCTCAAAATAAAAAAAATAAAAAGGGCTGGGGATGTGACTCGGTGGTAAAGCACCCCTAGGTTCAATCCCTGGAATGAATGAAAGAAAGAATGAATGAATAAATAAAATAATTTGGCACAAATACCTAAAACTGCAATTGCAGGGTCATATGGTAGTTACATGCTCAATTTTATAAGAAACAGCCAAACTATTTTTGCAGAGTGACAGTACCATTTTGTATTTCCAACAGCAATGCATGAATGCTCCAGTTTTTCTGCATTTGGTATTGTCAACATTTTTTTCTTAGCTATTGGAGAGCTATGTAGTGATATCTCATTGTGGTTTGAATTTGCATTAATTTGCATTAATGATGTTGACTAACTTTTCATGTGCTTATTTGCCATCTGTATATCCTCTTTGGTGAAATGTCTCTTCATGTCTTTTGCCCATTTTCTAATTGGATTGTTTGTTTTGTTTTATCTTGTCTTGCTTTGTTTTGTTTTACTATTGAGTTTTAAGAGTTCTTTATATATTCTAGATATGAGTCTTATGTCAATACATTGTGTGTAAATACTTTTTTCTCAGCCTGTAGTTTGTCTTTTCATCCATTTTCATTGCAGAGCATAACTATTTAATTTGATAAAGTCCAATTTATTTTTTTTTTCTTTCGTGGACAATGCTTTTGATAAAAGCTGTCACGTATTATAATTTTTTTTTTCAGTACTGGGGATTGAATTCAGGGGCTCTCTGCCACTGAGCTACATCCCCAGCCCTTCTTATTTTTTTTTTATTTGAAGACAGGGCTTCACTGCATTGCCCAGGCTGTCCTTGAACCTGTGATCCTCCTGCCTCAGCCTCCCCAGTAGCTGTGATTGTAGGTGTGCAACACTGCACCCAGTTTATGTTTATGTTTAAATCTGTGATTCATTTTCAGTTAATTTCTGGGTAAGATCTAGGCCAATATTCTCTTTTCTTTTCTTTTTCTTTTTTTGCCTATGAACATCCAATTTCCTCAGCCACTTTTGTTGAAAGTATCTTTACTCCATTGAGTTGTTTCTGTTTCTTTGTGAAAAATGAGTTGGGCCGCCAGCCATGGTGGTGCATGCCTTATCCCAGCAACTCACGGAGCTAAGGCAGGAAGACAGCAAGTTCAACACCAGCCCCAGCAACTAAGTGATGCCCTATTTCAGAATTAAAAAGGCTGGGGATGCAGTTCAGTGATTAAGCACCCCTGGGTTGAATCCCCAGTACAAAAAAAAATGAGTTGGGCAAATTTGTGTGGATCTGTTTCTGGGTTCTTCTGGGTTCTGTTTCACTGACCTATCCATCTCCGTCTCTGACAGTACCACAGATTTAATTACAGTAGCTATGTAATAAGACTTAAAATCAAGTAGAGTGATTCCTCCCACTGTGTTCTTCTTTTTCAAAATTGTCTTAGCTATTTTAATTCCCTTGCCTTTTCATACAATTCTAGAATAATCTTGTCTATATCTACAAAAAAGCTTCTTGGAATTTGGTAATAATGGTATTAAAACTGTATATCAATTTGAGAGTATTGACATATTTATTATGTCGATTCTTGCAACCCATGAACACCTGAGTGTGCCTCTCCATTTATTTCAATCTTCTTCAATTTCTTCATTAGCATTTTGTGATTTTCAGCATACAAGTCTTGGATGCATTTTGTTATATTGAAACCTAATTTTTGTTCTTAGATTATAAATGGCACAGTGTTTTTAATTTTGATGTTTGCATATTTCTTGCTGGGATATACAAATAAACTTGATTTTTATGTTTATCTTGTAAACTGTGACCTTGTTGAACTTAGTTTTCATCATTCTAGGAGAATTTTTTTTGTAGAATCCTTGTTACGTGCTGTGTATATAATCACTTCTTATGAAAATATGAATCAATTTACAGCCCAGTGCAGTGGTGCACGCCTGTAATCCCCGTGACTCTGGAGGCTGAAGCAGGAGGATTGCAAGTTCAAGGCTAGCCTCAGCAACTTAGCAAGACCATGTCTCAAAATAATAAAAAGAACTAGGGATGTGGTTCAGAGATTAAGTGTCCCAATGTTTCCACTACCCCTCTAAAAAAATAGAGAAAGGGGGAAAAAAAGAATTGTCTTCTCCCTGTCCAATCTGTGTGCCTTTTCTTTCCTGATCTTTGTTTTCTAGGGTTATTTCAAAGAAGAGCAATGGCATCAGACATCCTTGCTTTGCTTCTATTCTAAGGCAAAAAGTAGAAGTATAATGCCAACTGTAGGATTTTATAGCTGGTCTTTCTCAAGTTGAAGAAGTTTACCTTCCTCCTAGTTTTTCAAGTGTTTTTATTATGTGTGATTTTTCTTTGTTGGTCTCTTAAGATGGAGGACTATGTTAATCAATTTCTGAGTATTCAGTTAGCCTTGCCATCCTAAAATAAACCCCTTTTGGAAGTGATATATAATTCTTTTTACATATTGCTGAATTATAGTTGTTGATACTTTGTTGATAATTTTTTGTATTTTCATTTGTCTGTAGTTTTTTTTTTTTAAGGTGAGGTCTTGCTAAGTTGCCCAGACTGGCCTTGAACATGAACATGGACTCTTCTGGCCTCAGCCTGCAGAGTTGCTAGGGCTACTGGTGAGCACTGTCATACCCACATTGCATTTTTCTTTTTGTGTACTGTCTTGTTTTGGTGTCAGAATAACAACACTTGCTTCATAAAATGAATTGAGAAATCTCTCCTCCTCTTCCATTTTCTGGAAGAGACTATATGGAATTTGTGCTAATTGTTGTTTAAACTCTTGGTGGAATTGTCCAGTGAAGACAACTGGGCTTACAAATTTATTTGTGGGGTGGTTCTAAATTTCAAATTCAATTTATTTGATAGATATAGGAGTATCCAAATTATTTCATATTGGGTGAGTTGTAGTAGTTTGTGGTTTTCAAGGAATTGATCCATTTCGTCTGAATTGTGAATTTTATGTGTGTAGAGTTAGTCATAGTGTTCCCTTATTTTTCTTTTGATGCCTTCAGGGTCTGTATCAGTATCCCCTGTTTTGTTCCTGATATTGGCAATTTGTGTCTTTTCTCTTGTTTCCTTTGTCAGCCTTGCTAGAGATTTGTCAATATTATCGATTTTTCAAAGAACCAGCTCTTTTATTTCATTGATCTTTCCACCCTTGAAGCCCTGGAATATGCCTCACTTGGTCATGATGAATTATTCTTTTAATAGGTTTTCCAATTCCATTTCCTAATATTTTGTTTTTGGATTTTGCATCCATGTTTACAAGACAGATTGGTTTGAAATGCTCCTTTCTTGGACTGCCCTCATGTTGTTTTAGTATTAAGAGTTGTCTAGGGGGCTGGAGCAGTGGCTCAGCGGTTAAGGCGCTTGCTCAGCATGCACAAGGATGCGAGTTTGAACCCCAGCACCCATATACACAGCAAGGTGTTAGAGCTACGAAAGTCACATGAAAAACTAAATAAAATTGATTTTCTCTCTCTCTCTCTCTCTCTCTCTCTCTCCCTGTCTCTCTCTCTTAAAAAAAGAGTTGTCTAGTTATTTGACTGATGTCAGAAAAAGAGTTGAGAAATGTTCCTTTTTTTTCTATTTCTAGAAGGATGTGCGTAATATTAAACACATAGAGTTTCATGCACTTAGATATCTTTGGGGGCAGATAGTTTCTTCTCCGTGTATGGAGCTAGGTGGAGTAGGAAAACATATTTTTGATTTCCTATCATCTGCCAGACACCATGCTAGGAATTTTACATTCACCATCTCATTGTTTCCTTATAAAAATCTTACTGGAGGAGTATTTTTACATCTGTCTCTTAGCTCAGAAAATTGAGATCCATTGACTTGCCTAAGATCACACATATATGAGAATCAGAAAAACTAAGTCTCTTTTATTCACTTCCTACTATGTACTAGGCACCACACTCTTCAATCATCATCTGCTATTGCACTTAATTCTTCCAGCAGCTCAAAGAGATAACAATCATGTCTTTTCACTGTGGAGATGAGGAAGTGGAGGTTCAGAGAAGTTAAGGAATTTGTCCAGAGTTAAACTGTTAAGATGTGGTCAAGCTGGTCCCCAGGGTGGTATATTGCCACACTTCAGTAGAGAAGTCTATTCTTTACGCGGTAGCCAGAATGTTCTCCTCATGGCAATGAGTTCATTTTTGTTCACTAGTGACTGCTCCCATTGTTAATAGCTCAGAAGAAGACAAGAGTGACAATAATCAGGGCAGTGACTGACTCCAGGCTCCAGGCACCGCAAAGAATCGAAGCTGGATGCCAGGCACATTGGTGCATGCCTGTAATCCCAGCAACTTGGGAGTCTGAGGTGGGAGGATTTCAAGTTTGAGGCTAACTTGCGCAACTTAGTGAGTTCCTGTCTCAAAATAAAAATAAAAATAAAAGGGTCTGGGGATGTGACTCAGTGGTAGAGCACTTGTCAAGCATGCACAAGGCCCTGCGTTCAATCTCCAGCACCAAAATTTAAAAGAAAATCAAGGCTGAAAGCCTTGCTGGGTGGCTCAAAGAAAAGAGCCCAGGAAGCTGCATTTAAGGATTGGAGACAGACAGATGCTTTTCAGACCCACACAGAGACCAGGACATGAACAGGGGGCTAGAGAAGTTCACTGGCGGGACTAGACTTTGGTAGGCCCAGGGCCCACTTGCTTGTCATGGGAAATAGCTTCCTGGGCTAGACCTGGCCAGATCGCATTTCTTCTGCCTCTGCCCAAATGCAGCCTGAACCTCTACTAACTACACTCCTGGGAAAGGCGAGGTTGATGGGATTAGGGAGAAGGGGGTACCCTGAGGCCCTAGCCCCCAGCCAGAGGCACTGAGGGGGACCTCACTGGGGCTAATATTGCAGAACACCGGGTCTAGTCACTCCATTGTATAGGGGAAACCAAGGCCTAGAGAAGGGTGGATAAAGTGATGGGTTTGCCCAAAGCCACACAATTCTGAAAGTCCACCTGGGGGAGAGCAAGAGCCCAGACTGAGTTGTGTGGGGTATGGGGCTCCCAGGGAGTGTTTATAAGGCTTATCCTTCTGTAAATGCCTGTTGTGTACTGTGGTGGGGATAAACATGGACTCTGAGGCCTGACTTGTGTGTTCACTCATTTGTTTATGACTTTAGGAGCAAGTTACTTGAACCCTTAGGACTTCAGATTCTTCCTTTGTACCTCCTGGTAGTGGCCACCTCATAGTCCTGTTATTCAGATTAAATCAGTAAATATATTTATAGGAAACACTTGACAGTGTCTTGCACATAGAAGGCAGTGTGTAAGTGCTATTGTTATTATCAGAGGTCCTTGGGGGTGGATGGAAAAGACAGAGGCTTACAAGTCGCCTGATGAGGTTCCACTCTAGCCCATGCAGCAGTGGCTGTGTGACTTTGGCCAAGTCCCTTCCCTCTCTGAGCGTTACCAGCCTCTTCTGCTATATGTGTAACATGAAACTAATAAGACTCCCTTGTTCCCAGGGCTGTTGGAGGTGTTCAACACTACCACATAGACAAATCTCCTGGCTCATAGAAGCCTGTGGAGAAAGGATGGAAGGTATTCTAACTGCTGTTCTAATTGTTATTGAGACCCAATGCGGGAGACAGAGATACTATCCATGGTTTCTGACTCCCAGGGCCCAGTAAAGCTAGCCTCACCCTCTTCCCCAGGAGCTCCAGGCCCTGCAGCCTCTCTGCTCCCATCCCCAGGCTGGCTTGATGACTTGACAACTCAGCTCTCAGGTGGCACTGAGGCAGGGAGGGGACTATCTGCAGGCCCCAACCTCCCCACTGATGGGCTGAAGCATAGAATAGGGTGTGCCTGCAGATCTCCCTACAACCTGGCAGGAACCACTTGCATCGCAGCCTCCCCTCCATCTCAGCCTCCCCTCCATCTCAGCCTCCCCTCCATCTCAGCCTTGTCAGAGGCTCAGTGGAGTGGAGCAACCAATAGAATGAGAATCAGAGATGTCCAAGCTTCTGAGTAGAGCTAACATCAGCTATTCCATACCCTGTCCCCACACATTTACTTTAGGGGAGAAAGAACATAGACGAAAGAGCAGGGAAGGAAACTAAGGTTGCATAGCAGTGATTTCTGTTCTACAGGACAGGAAGCCGCAGCTAAAACATGCTGAATATAGAGTTAAGATCATAATCCAGGTGGGTTTTTTTATGGGGGAGTACCAGGGATTGAAACCAGGGCTGCTTAACCCTTGAGCCACATCCCCAGCCCTTTTGTTTTTCATTTTGAGACAGGGTCTTGCTAATTTGCTTAGGGCTTCGCTAAGTTGCTGAGGCTGGTTTGAACTTGCGATCCTCCTTCCTCAGCCTCCCAAGCAGCTGGTATTTCAGGCATGCACCACCATGCCCAACACAATCCCAGTCTTATAAATGTTATCTTTTCTAGAATTACAGAATGCCCGAGCCAGAAGAAAACAAATCCTAGTGTAGGGTACATTTGAGTCTCATTCCATTTTATAGATGAGTATCACTGGAGCCCAGAGAGGAAAAGGGATTTGCCCAAGGTCCAAAACGAGTTAATGGCTGGTGTGTGACCTAACCCCAGAAGTCCTGATTTCTTGCCCCAGGCTCTTCCCACACCCCCAGATGCAGGAGAGGCTGCAGGTCCAAGGGCTACACATGGGGGTGAGAGACACTCAGTCAGTATGGGATGTTCCTAGCTTCTGCCCAGGCAGAATCGTTTATCTCCTCACTACTTTATGGCTCTGAGGACTCTCTCACCTCCCTCACTGGCACTTTGGGGAAGGCTTCTCCATGTGGCTGAGCCCTGAAGTGATTCATGAACCTGAGTTCTAGGCTGCATGTCCTCAGCTGAGCTCCTTCTCTGTGGGCCTCTACGTCTCCAACTGTAGGTGTGTATGGAGCAAAGTAGGACTAGTTGAGTGGCAGCATCAAACTTACCAAGAGCTGGGGATATTCCTGATGCTCAGGTACTACCGCATACTCCTTGAAATCAGACTCTCTGGAGGTATGTCCCAGTTTTGGGGTGGGGAGCGGGGTGTACAGTCGCCAGGGGATTCCAGTGAGTGGCTGGGGTCAGGGAGATCTTTAAGTTCCTTTCAACCTCACTTTTGCTGAAATTCTGTGACACATTCACAGTGTCTTGGACTGGGGCAGGGAGGAGGCCCTGTCAGCTCCCCTCCCACAGCCTCCACACTCAACATGCCAGCCCAAACTCTAGGCCATTTTCCCAGGGTTAGAAAATTGCTTTGGGGTTTCTGGCATTGTCTGAATTCCTAGTGGGACACTGTTCCTGTGGTAGGAGTCTGCCTTCCACACCCCTCTGCTGCTTCTTTCCCTGACAACCCTCTCTGACCTGACTGACTCCCTGTGGCAGGCTCTGGAATCAGAAGAGACTCAGGATGAAGTCCTTGCTTTAGCCTGAGTAACTCTGCAAATGAGTTCACCTTGCTAAGCCTCAGTTTTCTCACTTGTAAAGTGGATTAGTAATGGTGCTCAGCTCAGAGAACTATTGTGAAGATCAGCTGAGCTTATGCATGTAGCGTGACTCCCAGTGTGGGGCCCGAGGGAGCACGCAGCAAAGTCACTCCCCTCCCTTAACACCCACTGCTCAGCCCTGGGGACAGCCTGGCGCCTGCCTCCATCAAAGAAACCTAAGGGAAACTGACTTGTTCTCATTTGAAACACTCAACATCATGAACCAGGCCCTGTTCTAAGACATTTGTTGCTTCCTAGTTGTGAGACATGTCCATCTCCACTTCCTCATGCCCCTCCCCAGCAAGCCCATGAGGAAGGGGTGATTATAGTCCCCCCCCTGTGCAGGTGGTGACGTTAAAACTCAGAGAGCATGAGTCCCTTGTTCAAAGTCACTCTGCCTAGAATTGACAGTGCTGGGATTCAAACCCAGGGCTGTCTGGCTCCAGAATCAGGGAAAGCTCTGCTTCACATGACAGGACCAAAATTAACATCAGCCCACTTCATCAGAAGCACAGATGTCCATCAAGGGTGCCACATACTACTTGGACATAGGTGTGCACATATGCGATCATACATGTACACATATCCACATAGCTGGGGTGGGGTGGTACTATAATAAATACAGTGCTTGCCAGGATGACCATTTCATTTTTTATTTTTCATTTATTTATATTTTTTGGTACTAGAGATTTAATCCAGGGGTACTTTACCACTGAGAAAAGTCCCTAGCCCTTTCTTCTCTCTCTCTCTCTCTTTCTCTCTCTTTCTCTCTTTCTTTCTTTCTTTCTTTTTCTGAGACAGGGTGTCACTAAGCTGCTTAGGGCCTCACTAAGTTGCTGAGGCTGGCTTCGAACTTGCAATCCTCCTTCCTCAGCCTCATACATGAGCTACTGGGATTACCCAGCTAAGGCTGACCATTGGAAATCAGGCCCTCCATCCATTCCAGTTACCATGGAAAGAGAGTGACAAGTTGGCATTTGCTAAAAAAAAAAGATATTAGTAAAAATGATCAATGAGGCCTCTACTCCCTGAGCAAACTGACAACTTCTTAGACATGCACATACACCTGATAATAAAACTGGCAGTGGTCAGCCCTTGTGTGTATCTAGATTTACAACATATGCAAATCTTTCTCCTCTCCTCTTATTTCCTCCAGTGATATATTTATTCAACACAGATTTATTGAGCACCTACTATGGCAAACACTATTTGAGAAACATCAGTGAACGGCATAGAGAAAAATACCTGTTCTTGTGGAGTCGATTATGCAGTGAGAGAAGGCAAAAAGTAAACAAGGTAAATAAAACATATCACGTGCCTGATGGTGAAAAGTGCTATGGGAGAAAAATAAAGCAGGAAGAAAGAGGGTCAAGCTGTCTCAGGGGAGGTTGCAAGTTTAAGGTCACACTGAGAAAGGGACACTTGAGAAAGCTCTGGAGAGATGAAAGCAAACCAAGTAGGTATCTGGGGAAAGATCATTCTAAGCAGAGAGAACAGTCCATGCAAAGTCCCCATGTTGGTCACGTGCTGGCAGTATTTGAGGAACCATAAGGAGACCAGTGTGGTTGGTGCCATGGGAATAAAGACGAGAATAGGATTTGAAGGCAGAAAGGAATGAGGGAGGAAATCTTGGAGGGCCTTTTGTCTTTGGCTTACTCTAAGAGAGAGAGAGTGACCCATGGGAGGGCTTGAACCTGGATTAAAGAGGACCTCCAGGCTTGGATCCTCCAGGCATAGAGAATAGGCAGTGCAGAAGAGGGCAGGGGTGAAGGGTCACCTGCAGGGCAGACAGCGAGGTGGTGAGAAGTGCCTGGTTTGGGGATGGATTCTGAAGATACAGACAAGAGGTTTGCTGACAGATGGGATATAGGGTGCTTAAGAAAAACAAGAGTCAAGGAATACCTTAGATGGTATAAACTCCACAGTCTCCACTTTTGCTGTCACCACCCTGGTCCAAGGGAGGTGCCACCTCCTCCTGCCCGGAATTCAGCAACAGGCTTCTCGCAGGGGCTTCTTGCTCCTGTCCCTGCCCTCTACAATGTACTTTTCACCCAGCAACCAGAGGGATCATCTCATACATGTAAATCAAGTCTTGTCACTTTCCTGCTTAAAATCCTCCAGTGGCTTCCCATGACACTTAGAAAAAAGCCTAGGGCCCACAAGAGCTGACTCCTGCGTGTCATTCCAATGATCTTTCCTGCCTCTATCTCCACCCCCAGCTCTGCTGTGGCTTTCGTCTGCTCTGCTGTCCCAGGGGCTCACCAAGCTCATGCCCACCTCAGGACCTTTGTATTTGCTATTTTACCTGGCTGGAATGTTCTTTTTGTACTCTACCTGCTTGTCTGCTTCTCATTCTTCACGTCACAGCTGAGATGTCACCTACTTTGAAAAATTATAGCCTGTACCAACACCCCATCTAAATGAGATTTGCCATTCTGGGTTCTCTCTCTTGTTTTTGTCTCATTCCCTTCATAACACATTCCATGAACTCTGTGTTGATTTCTATAACTTTTGTCTCCTTCACTCAGCTCCCTGAGGGGAACGCAGGGACCACACAGCTTTAGCCCACCCACGTGTCACCATGTCTGAGTCCAGGGCAGGCACTCAGTGTTAGTGTGTGTTTGCCAGGGTGCTCATCAATTTGTAGCCTTGTGTTCATTTAATACCTACAGCCAGCCTATGAGATGGATGTTGCTAGCCACATTTCCAGATAGGGAAACTGAGGCACTGAGTGGTCACAAGGTTTGCAAATGGTAGAGCCAAGATTCAAACTCACATCTGTCTGACCCCACTGCCTATATACATTATCATCACACACATACATACAGATAGGGCATTCCAGAAATGTAAATATGTATATATATTTATTATTATTACTATTTGGTACTGGGGATGGAACCCAGGAGCGCTTTACCACTCAGGTACATCCTCAGCTCTTTATTTTTTTTGAGACAGGGTCTCAGTGAGTTGCTCAGGGCCTCACCAAGTTGCTGTGGCTGGCCTCGAACTTGCAATCCTCCTGCCTCAGCCTGTCATATTACTGGGATTACAGGCATGCACCACTGTGCCCAACTGGAAATACTAAATAATGAAGGATTGAAATTATAAAATGGCCAGGCATGTGGTGGCACATGCCTTGTAATCCCAGCAACTCGAGAGGCTGAGGCAGGAGAATCACAGTTTTCAGGCCAGTCTCAAAACTTTGATAAAGCCATATGCAATTTACAACTTAGTGAAACCCTGTCACAAAGAACAGGAAAAGAGCTGGAGATATAGCTCCATGGTAAAGTGCCCCTGTGGTTCAGTCTCCAGGACAAAATAAATAAATAAGAGAAAACGAAAGAAAGAAAGAAAAGAAAAGGCTAAAACATAGTGGGGGGGGGGGCGTAGCAACTTAGTGAGATCATGTCTCAAAATAACAAAACAATAAAGAGGGCTAAGGATATAGCTCGATGGTAGTACAGCCTTGGGTTCAGTGGTAGAGTGCCCCAGTAACGAAAGAAGAAAGAAAAGAAAAGAAAGGGAAAGAAGGAAACATTAAAATGTTAGCCTTAAATTTGTGTTTGTCAGACATAAAATCTATGTTCAATCTCCACCTCTCAGGATGACATAATGGGATGCCCCATACTGTTTTTGATGTGAGACTGTGGAAAGAACATGAGCTTTGGAGCCAAGCAGATCCAGGTTCAAACTCCTGCCTTGCTGATTACTATGGTACCTCAAGCAAGCCACTTCATGTTTTGCTAATCTGTAAAGTCAGGAGGATAGTCATCCTTTGATCCTTTTTTTAAAGAGGGGGTGGGACAGTGAAGGACAGTGAGAAACTCAACTTTATTTAGTTTTTCATGTGGCTTTTGTTGCTCTGACACTTTTTTTGTGTATGTGGTGCTGGGGTTTGAACCCATGTCCTCATGCATGCCAGGTAAGCACCATAACTGCTGAGTCACCACTCCAGCCCCATCACCCTTGATTCTTTTTTTTAGAATAAAATGTATTATATAGTTTTTACTGAGAACAGTGTTGTTGTTTTTTTAAGGCTGCTATCTCAACTGTGGCTTTGAATAAGCCTTTGAGTCTGTTTCTCTAGTATTCTCTACTTTCATGACATTTCATGATCAATCTCAATCTATCCTACTATATAGCTTGTTATACCCATTCAACCTGTCTGTCTGGAGATCCATCTACCCCATCAGTCCTTCTACTCCATCATCCACCCACCCATGCGTAATGTACACATACACACATACATACAAACATAGATCCACTCGTCCCTTCTCCATCCATCCACACATTCAGTCATTTATCCAGTCCATTGATACTGATGGAGCCCTCTGGTTTGTGATAAGTCATGGGCTCCAGTGGAGAGTAGAATATTACCTTTGACTATTTTCTGTTGCTATAGCAGAATACTTGAGACTAGGTAATTTATAACAAAAAAGAGGTTTATTTAGCTCATGGATCTGGAGGCAGGGAAGTTTAAGATTGGCAGCCACATTGGGCAAGGGCTACTCCATACATGTTGCAAAAGTTTGAATGGCAAACAGACATGTGGAACAGAGATAGGATGGAGGGGGCCATACTCTTTATAACAACCTGCTCTCAATACAACTAATTCATCCTGTAGGAACTAATCCAGTATCACAAGAAAGCCATTAATCCCTCTTAAAGGCCCCACCTCCCAACACTGCTACACTGGCAAGCAAATTTCAATGAGTTTTGGCAGGAACAAACCACACCCAAAGCATGCAAGATACTAACAAATGTGTTAGTAGGTGTTCAAAGAGTAGTTGAGGCCTATATTGTGTCCTGTAGTACCACAGGGAGTAAGGGACTGGTGCTGCCTATTGAATAAAGACAAGCTAGCTGGCCCCAAAACTTTGGCAGGTGCCTTTGAGAGCTGAAATTGTGCTGATCCCCCTTTTGGTCCTAGTGCCTAGTACGCAAGGCTCAGTGTGCACTGACTCACTCTTGAGTTACGAACATGACCTTGACTGTAGTTAGAACTTGAACCTGTAGGCACAGAGTACACAAGCAAGGGTAGGGCAAGATCAGGGTGGCAGCCACATTCTGGAATGTTCTTTTTGTTCCCTGGTGTCTACTGGATTAAGAGGGACAGAAGGGGAATCAGAGAGACCAATAACAATGCTGACACACTAGAATAGTAAGAGATGGGGGGCGATTGACCTTGGGAATGCACTAGGTGTTACCAGGTAGACTCTTCCTGTTATGGTGATCAAATAGATGTGGGGGGAGAGAAATGTAAAAGATGGCTCCCAAGTTTGAGACACTGGGGACCTAGCTGGCAGACTCCAAATGCCACACTGTGGGGGCCTGAGACAGGGGACAAGAAAGTGGGTATGAATCCAGTGGCTTTGACCTTCCCAGAGCCGCCTGCTTGGCATTTGCCTCTATCATCAGCAAATATTGTTCTTTCTTCACAGCAGCTCTGTCTTTCTCAGCCACAGAGGTAAATGGCATATTGACAGGTGCCAGTTGCTAATACACCTTACATTAAAGGGGCTTATCAGCCCTGAGACAACCTGGGAAATTTTCACTCCCAACAGTCTCTTCTCCCTCTCTCTCTCCCTGTCTTTCTTTTCTCCCTTTTGATACTCTCTTCCTCTGCTCGCTCTCTCTTTTCCTTTCTCTTCTCTTTGTTATACACAGACATCCTCACACCCACACTTACACACTCATACACACACTCTACTCAGGCTTGGGAGGACGTGTGAGTATGTATGTGTGGCAGTCTTATGACTGTACACACAGGAGTGTGCGTGGGAGGGAAAATTAACTTGAAATATGAACTTTAAAAAAAAACCTAGGTCTCAGACCAAGATTGTTTTTTTTTCTTTAACAGCCAAAAAGGAGTCCCACAGAAAAATGTTTTACGAAGCCAATGGGAAGCTCATCCACTCATTCAGCAGATGCTTCCAGGGGCCTCTGCTGTATCCAGCCTGGGGTAGGCCAGTTATAAAGATCACAGACAAGCTAGTAAGGGAGAGAGCCAGTTTCCCAAACTGCCAGGCTATGATCTGGGAGATCACAGTGGGAGCACTGAGGAGGAAGTCACCAATTGCCTACCTGGATGGCAAGTTCAGAAAGACTTCACACCAGAAATACCCTTTGAAATGGGCTTTGAAGTATGAATAGAAGTTTATCGTGCTGCTAAGAGAATAAGGATATCCCAGGGAGAAAGAACAGCACAGTCAGAGACCTGGAAGCCTCAGGGAAAATGGTAAGTAGTTCACCGGGAATGAATGATGATAGTCTAGATTTAGGAGAGAGGGCTGGGTGCGGTGGCACACACCTGTAGTCCCAGCGGCTTGTGAAGGTACAGCAGGAGGATCTCAACTTCAAAGTCAGCCTCAGCAACTTAGCAAAGCCCTAAACAACTTACTGAAACCCTGTCTCAAAATAAAAAAATAAAAAAGACTGGGGAAGTAGCTCAGTGATTAAGTGCCCCTGGGCTCAATCCCTGGTACCATAAAGAATGAAAAATAAATAAAAAATAAAGAAAGGAAGGAAGGAAAAGAAAGGAAAGAAGTAAGAGAAAGCAGTGGGAGATGGAGGCTGGGGAAATCTGGGCCCTGGTGGCACATGAGTGAATTTGAATGGTGGACTGCTAATTACAGTTACCTTGGAGGGCACATTGGCAGCTACCATCAACATTTCAGATACCCAGATCTTTCGGCACAATGGTTCTCCATGCTGATATTTTCCCTGAAGAAGCACTTGGCAATGGGTATGCACAGGAATTAAGAGTCCTTCAATAATGTAAAAGAAAATGTAGCCAGATGCTGTGGTGCACACCTGTAATCCCAATGACTTCAGAGGTTGAGGAAGGAGGATTGAAAGTTTGAGGTCAGTCTGGCCAATTTAGAGAGAACTTGTCTCAAAATTAAAGAAAAAGTGAAAAGAGCTAGGGATGTTGCTCAGTGGTAAAGAGCCCCTGAGTTCAAACCCAGGACCCAGAAAAAGAGAGGGAGGAAGAGGAAGAGGAGGAGGATGAGGAGCAGGAGGAGGAGCAGGAGGAGGAGGAGAAAGAAGCTGGAGGAGAAGGGAAGAGAAGGAGAAGTAGAAGGAGAAGGAGAAGGAGGAGAAGGAGGAGGAGGAAGAGGAAGAGAAGAAAATGTATAATACTATGAATAGCCACCAATAAGGGACTTGTTAAATAACATTTTGCTCCATCCCTGCCAAGGAATATCGTGAGGCAGTTACAGGAAATGAAGTAGATCTCTTGAGGGAAGAACGAGAGTAAATAACATTTGTTTAATTGCAGCACAATGGCTAGTATACACACACATATGTTTTCTAGCTCTGTCAGCTGTGAGGACCTAGAAGCAATGACACCCCAGTAGCAGTGACTGCATCAAGTATCCAGACCTTGGTTTCTAATACCATTCACCAACAAGAGGGACCGGAGCTCCTTGGAGAAATGTCTGAATCAGGACTGGGGCTGAGAAGGTCCAAGGTAATCCTGGAGCATTTTGTGGTGCCATAAAAGAAGGAAGGATTCACAAAAAAGGAGGAGCTTATTGAAAGAACACAACTTGAGAGGGGTTTTAAAAAGCAAAGCAGGAGAATTTGAGCAGAAAATAAATGATAGTATTAAATTTTTATTAATTTAGTTTTATTATTTATGGATTGATTGTAGAACTGGGATTGAACCCAGGGGTGCTCTGCCTTGGAGCTACATCCCGAGCCCTTTTATTCTTTGAGACAAGGTCTCGCTTGGTTGCTGAGGCTTGCCTTGAACTTGTGATCCTCCTGTCTCAACCTCTTGAGTTGCTGGAATTATGGATATGCACCATGGCACCAGGCCTAAAATAAATATCTGTTGATCCATACTGATCTGAATAATTGAATACATAAATAAATGGGAGAGAAGGGACAGCTTTCCCTTACAGTTAAGATACACAGAAAGAGAGAGGGAAATAAAATATCACTGCAAAGATGACACCACAGCAGTGAGTGGTGATCCACCAACATATGCTACAATTCGTGGATGAGCATTTGAGGGAAAGCAGGGATTAATTAGTCTCAAAGTATTTTCCCCAAGATATTAATTCAAGAGGAAAATCTAGCCAGGCGTGGTGGTGCCGGCCTGTAATCCCAGCAGCTCAGAAGGCTGAGGCAGGAGGAACGCAAGTTCAAGGCCAGCCTCGGCAACTTAGCAAGACCCTGTCTTAAAATAAAACAATAAAAAGGACTGGGAATGTGGCTCAGTGGTTAAGCACCTTTGGGTTCAGTTCCTGGTACCAATCATATAGACATACATAAATAGAAAATATAGTAACTAAGTGGATAAAACCTTTAGACATCAACTTAACTAAGTGATCAAAGTCAACACCACCACTTATCAGACATGTTGATGTCCCATGATCCTCCTGATATGGTGAGCTGAGAAGAAGCCAGCACAATTTCTGTTGTATTGCCCAAAGATCAGAGCCTTCCCTTAGTCTGGAGAAAACAAAAGTGAATCCACAGGTCTACAAAACACCTGTTTTGCAGAACTGTCAAGATCATCGAGGACTGAGGGACTGTCACTGATTGATCAGAAGAGACAAAGGAGGGATAACAACTAAATGCAGTGTGGGATTCAGCAGGATAGGGTGCTGGAACTAGTTAAAGACCTTAGTAGAAAGATGGAAAATGAAACTGGTTTTTTTTCTTTTCTTTTTTTTTGTACTGGGGATCTAACCCTAACCCTAACCCAGAGGCATTTAACCACCGACCCACATCTCCAGCCTTTTCATTTTTTAATTCTGAGACAGGATCTCACTAAGTTGCTGAGTTCAAAGGAGGATTGCGAGTTCAAAGCCAGCCTCAGCAACTTGGTGAGGCTCCTGTTTCAGACCGCCTAGGCGGTGAGATTCCAAGGTGTGCACCAAATAAGATCTGAAGTTCAAGTGATAGTACTGAACTAATGATAAGTTCTCAGACTTGATCATTGTACTATGGTTATGTAAGATGTTAATATTAGGGAAGGCTTGGTGAGGGGTGTACTGGAGCTAACTATTCTATTTTTTACAACTTTTGTATAAGACTAAAATTAGCTGAAAATAAAAGGTTTAAAAAGTTGCCACATCGAAAATTTAGGGCAGATACCTGTAAGGCCTCATGGGATATTTCAGCACCCTGCATCTCTTTGGATTTGAGATTGGGAGATCTCCTATCCTCAGAGCACTAATGCCCCCACAAAGATTTAGTCAATCATACTGGCCTTTGGTTGGTCAAACAGCCTATAACTAGACCAGACAGACCTCAGGCACCCTGTGCCATGGGCCGAGACCTCAGTGGGCCCCCTTCCTCCTCTCCAGTATGGTGATGAGATGGGCAGCCCGAGCCCCCATCCCACCTTGGGATTCCCATCCTGGATGGTGGAGGCTGCAGAGGTGAAGCTGCAGCAGTCTGCGGAAGGCTTGGCAGGAGAGTGAGAGGGAGGCTCAGACGGTGGTTAGCTGCAGAGTGGGGCTTAACAGAGGCAAGGGGGAAAGGGAGGGGGGGCTCTCCTTCTCAAGGGGCCCTTTCATGTTGAAATCAGCCAGCGTGAATGCTGGCGGCCCAGGAGCCCAGCCGGGGGAAATGTGAGAGCCCCCTTATCTTCCCTCATGTCACAGCTCCGTCTGCGGTTCCCAGCCGGCCAGC
>PVKS010033561.1:0-21769 GCA_004027875.1 Aplodontia rufa | reverse complement strand
CCTCCCTTCCTTCCTTCCTTCCTTTTTTTTCTACTTGATACTGAACCCAGTGGTGTTCTACCACAAAGCCATAAATTCTCCGCTTCCTGCCTTCTTATTTTTGAGACAGGGTCTTACTAAGTTACCCAGACTAGCCTTGAACTTGCAATCTTCTTGCTTCAGCTTCCCAAGTAGCTGGAGTTACAGGCATGCACCACTGTCCCTGGCTGAAATCACCTTCTGTTTAAAATTTTTCTAACTCGCTTTCTCCCCAACCCCTGTTTAAGCATATTAATTTGAATTTGCATTATTAAGTGCAGTTGCTAGAGATGTATACTAAAAGAGAAAACCTCCATGACCTGGATTACAAATCCTAGAAGGCCAAAGAGCATTTGGACCCACGCTGAGTGCCAATGGCACCGAGACCCTAAGCTAACGTACACTGCATGAATGACAACTGAACTGAAACTTTAGAAACGAGACTGGGAATTGTATAGAGATGTGGGCAAAGCCTATTCCAGGTGAAAGGTGGGGAGAACAGCTTGAACCAATGCATACAGGCTGGAAAATTAAACAACTGAGACAAATCCCAGTTCATAATAAGCGGAAGAATAAGACTCAAGAATCAATTACCAGGGGGTTATTTTTACTGAAATATGTGATGTCATTCAGAGCTGATATTTACAATGGTAAAATATCGCGTTCCCTCTGCCCACAGAGAAGACACGACACACAGTTGTGTTGGGAGAGCTTTTATTTGGTCGACCTTCTTCTTCCTCCTCTCTCTTCCCTTCTCTCGAGAAATTACAGTCACAAGACAAAATAAACCTTTTCTCAACCAATCACATTGCTATATTGAGGCATGCGCATTCAGGAATCACGCGCTAGGCATGCAAGCCCCTGACCAATGAGAATCACTTCCTCATTTACGCCAGACCGCACTGGCTCAGTGCCAGCCGCCATCTTAAGCAGCCTATCTCCTGGCTGGGGTCCCGGACACCCCGACAGTAAAATACTATTAGCAAAGGGATTTGTTTAAATAATCATTAGGCAAAATTCTGTGTAATCTTCAAAATAACAGTTTTAACAATGGTTTAGGATATTATTTTAAAAATAATATCCCAATTTAAAAATATATTTTAAATCATTATAAAAATAATAATGTGTAATTTACTTAAATTACAAGTGCATTTGGTAAACTGATAACATTCCAACAATAGATCGGCACTTTTAAAAAATCAAGCTTAAAATAATCAAAGAAGCAATCCTGACATTGGGTTTATAAACTGGGGATTATTTAAGGAAAAAAACAGTTTCTAATTTATGGTTACAGAACCAAAGAGCTACTTGTGTATCACAGGAATAAGGGATACAAATAAAAACCAAAATCTCTGCATGATTTTCGCTTTAGTTAAAAAGTGAATGTAGGGGCTGGAGCGGTGGCTCGGCGGTTAGGGCACTTGGCCGGCATGCGCAAGTAGACGGGTTCAGACCCCAGCACCCATGTACATAACTAAGTGTCAGAGCAACCAAAACCATGTGAAAAACTAAATAAAGATTGATTCTCTCTGTCTTTCTCTGTCTCTCTCTCTCTCTGTCTCTCTCTCTCTCTCTCACTGTACTTCTCTCTTTGTAAAAAAAAAAAAAAAAAGTGAATGTAACTCTGCATTTCCCAAGTCTTTAGGGTAAATAACAAAAATTTCAAACACTGAATTTCTTTACTCATAAGTGTGGATATCCTGGACTTTTAAAATATATATAAGTACCAGGAGAGGTGGTTGTAATCCCAGCAACATGGGAGGCTAAGGCAGGAGGATTGCAAATTTGAGACCAGTCTCAGCAAATCAGACCCTATCTCAAAATAAAGAACAAGAAGGACTGGGATGTGGTTCATTGGTTAAGCACCCGTGTTATCAGTCCCTGGTACCAAAACAAAGCAAAGCAAAACAAAAAAAAAAAAAAAGTAAGTTTGCACAATGAATAAAATACCACATAAAGTTGTATAAATAATGTAATAAGTAGCCTTTCTATGTGTGCTTTTTCTATGATTTGTAGGGTGATTTAATAAATTTACCTTTTGCTAAATCCAAGTCCTGAAAGCAAAATTTGTTCCCATCATTATCTTTGCACCTATAACAATTATTATTCAGACAATGCAAGAAAGACTTCAATTATAATAAACTGATGTATAACAAAAACTCAGAATCTATAGGGCAATATATATGCACTGTGTTTAGAAAGCAAGCATTATTTCAATTCATACCATTTTTATTATCAACATTCCTAGTTTGAAATCTCAATCTGTATTTGTGATGACACCAAACCTTTAAAAATCATTGCACCCTAATATGTAGTTGATGTCACTTTATTACATGAATCCAGTTCTTTTGCATCTATATATAAATAAAAGGCTCAGCACTTAAAAATCAAAGTAAACCTTTATTAAAAGTCTCATAAATGGTTAGGCATTGTCCTATTGCTGGAATACAGGCATGAACAACATTCAGGCTATTCTGCAAAGGAGCTGAGGTATGACTCATGGTATAGAATAAATAATCATAAGGTAATATGAGTTGTGTTTAATTAAGATAGTGTAAAATGCTAAGAGTGGATGAACATTGGGGGTCAGGGAAGGTATCACTGAAGAAGATAATGCATATGCTAATATAAGCTTTTCAGGTTGACAAAACTTTGGGAGAAATGCAGAATCTAGCATGTCAATAGATCTCACTTTGTATATTTACTTTGGTAAACTTCCACCTTCTTCAATGCCAAAAATATATCCACTTTTTCCCACAGTACCTCAACAGAGGATGATAAACTAAATTATCCAAATCCAACAACTGAGCTAGAGGAAAGCTCACACTTACGCGAATTTTACCTGCCCTCATAAGATTTCAGAAATGTTTATGTGGAATGTATTTTTCCCAAACAATTGGGTGGCTGCTCGTGCAAATTTATAGTTGAATTAAACACAATGAAATCACTCAAGACAAGCAAGTTTAGTATTATTTGCATGTGCTCTCCTCTTGTTTTGGAGGCTCCTCTGCAGTCTCGATTGGGGTTAATTACTGATGATTTCTTCCTTTGTATTCATAATTTTTCCCTGGCAGTTTCACACTGTGATTATTGGGACTTTCTTTGTCCTGCTTAATTAAATGCTGAAAAGCTTCCAGTTGATTTCGCAGTCTGCTGAGGAAGCTAGATAATTTGCAATCTAAATAAAGTGTTCAGCATTGACTCAACTCTCAAGACCCACTCTGTTGCAGGCAATGTGTACAAAATGATTGTGTTTGTATTATTTATCTGCAATGAAAAACAGACATGCTAGTTTAGAATAAGTTTCACTATCCTTCAAACAGGACCTTGATTCTTAAGTTTTGACTTTCTGTGATTTCCATATAATTCATTAAGTGCTGAGAACTAATTACTATTGTCACAATGAGGCACCCATACTATAGCAATAGCAAGCAGTTCTCCTTGAGTGACAGTGATAGACTCAAATCAGCAAGCGGCAGGATGTGTGAAACCATCGGGAAAGGACCCATGTCACCAAGGAAAATGGACTCTTTGCAATACAGTAAAACTCTTAAGGTTGCACACAAGTGTCCATGTTCTAAGAAGGCAGCTGAATATACATTGCTTTAAAGTCAGCAAGGAAGAGGCATTTCTCAAAGCAGGAAAAAATGGGATCCTGGGTACATTTGGTGGGAGTTTATCTATAAATAGCAGTTACATATTCCCATAGACATTTGCATGATTGCAACTAGTAATCAATGCCCTGACGCAAAATTATCTGAAACATGAAAACCAATCTCAATAGCATCCAAAACTATGTAATATACACATAGACGCACCATGGCTTTCTGGCCACTTTGGGATCCGTAAATGACTGTGTACGGCTAATTAAAATAATAAAATGAAACCCACAATTCCCTTTTCTGTTCCAAAGGAGCAAGTAGGAATAATCAGAACTACATTTTCCTACAAACATTTTCTACAGATTAGGCACACCACTAGTTCCTGTCTTTGAACACTTTAAATCTATGCACTTTCTCTGAGAACTGCTTATGAAGCGCTCTCCTGTTTCTCTAATGCAGCAAATGTAGCTGCTTGCCCAGCTGAGCATGTCATCTGCCTGAAACACATGCAGGAAGTGGAAAGGAGTTTGGCTACCGTGGTGCAGTGGAAGTCAGGAATCATTTCAGTGCACAAAATTGTTACCTCCAAGTCTATTTGATCTTTAATATGATCATTCTGGGGTCTTTGAGAAGTTATGCAGTACTCCCTTCAACTTTTATGCAAGATTAAAACTAAGTTATGACACATACTCTACTAAGTATTCATTGAGTATTTTCTCTGATCAGAAACATACTGATTATTATGAGAGATAAGGAAAAATTTCTCACAGATTAGAACTGATTTAAAGAGCAGAACTACAATAAGAGTAATGGCAAAGATGGAAAAATGTATTTGGTTTAAATTGTATGTTTCATAACATAAACATATATATGGAACAATTAAATAATAGGGGTCCCTGAAACCTAAAGTTACCAAGGAAGTATGATATCTTATCATCTAAAATGTGACTCGCATACCAGTAATACCATCATCACCTGGGAGCTTGTTCAAAATACTGACCCTTAGGCTATGCACCATAGCTACTAAATCAGAAAATGGATTTTCAACAAGATCCAGATGACTTATATGGTACAATAAAGTTTGGAAAACACTAGAACAAACTACAATATTCAGTAGGGCATGGATAAGCCCTTGCAACCAGTTTCATAGCACTTATAAGTGACCAATAAATATATGTTGAAGGAAAAAAATGAATTCTGTTGCTAAACACATAGAACATAGAGGAAATCCAGGGTATACTTCAAGGTGAAAATGATGTCCACTCTTTTTAAGTATCCATACCAGAGAATCCCACATTGGGCATGAAAAGAAATAAATCATAAATCTAATCAGAAGAGTTTTCCTATGGTTTGAGAATATCAATCCGCTAATTAATGGGAAAATATTTAAAATGCCATTTAAAGAAAAGATATTTTTATTCATTAATCTCTACTAAATAACTGAAATTATCTACACATTGAAAAAGTTACTTTTTGTAGTACATGTATAGAATGGAAAAAATGTGACTTGATAACATAAATTAGACCTTTGAAATGTCTAATTTTACCTAATGATTCTTGGTAACATTCAGTGAAAATGCTTTTTATATTAAACTCTCAAAAGAATGTTGAGAAAAAATGACATCCCTTACTATGCTCAAATATTTATTATATGAGAAGTGAAAATGTTACAACATAAGGAAAATAACCAAATAAGCTTTAAAAACATGCCTGCCTAATTTATATTATCAAGGTTTTGTAATTGGGCATAAATTTGCAAATATTTTTATTTTTTCAAACAGAGAGGAAGAGAGAGAGAGAGATAAATAATCAATTTTTACTTATTTTTCATCTGGTTCTTGTTTCTCCCATACCCAATAGTGTATGAGGTACTGGGGTTCAAACTTGAGACCTCATGCATACCAGGCAAGCACTCTACCTGCTGAGCCACCGCTCCAGCCCCAATTTGCAATTTTTTAAATGGTAAAAATTTTGATGTAAAAAAATCAACAAAACACACGAAACCATTAGGTAAAACATCCCTTTAGTCTCTGACTTATGTTCTCAACTAGAAAGAGATTGATCAAAATCAGTGTTTCTCAAACATGAAAACTGTATAATTCACCAAAATGGCCAATAGTGGGGTCCCACCTGGCCCTTCATAATGTCTGGGTGTGAGACTTCTCTATCTATATGTTAGGTGAAGGAATTCAGATATATTGTGTCATCCGTTTACAATTTTTTAATAATTACAGTTTCATTATGCATATAATATTTTTAAAACAGCATTCTCATTTTTCTGTAACAGTACTGGTATGAGTTATGCAAGTACTCTGACCAGATATGAACAAAAGCCCCACTGTGATAAAATTCCTAGTCAATCTGCACTTGATTTTTGTTTACTCTTTGAGAAAGACACAAAGGACATAGGACTTTAGATCACCATTAAACTACGAGCCTTGTTTCTTATTTTGGACTTTTGAGTGTAGATACAGAATCACAGAAAGTAGAATTTGGAGCAAAGACCTTCTAAAGTGAAACATTTAGAACTCAGTTGGAAACCTGAGAGTGGCTCTGGGCCCCCTATGGTAGTTAAAAGTAAATTTACCTGGTTGCTTTGCTTCTATTATCTCTAAACTTTGATTATTAAAATAGTAAAGTTAAAATCTGGGTTCCTATGTGCTCTGGCAAATAAGAGTCTGCCCCGTGTTTAAAAACGGAGGAACGGACATATAGAGGGTGAAGTTATCTCCCCAAGATCAGAATGGAGTTGTAGAAAATCTGTCCCCCAAATAACTGGCAATGCCCCAGACACTCTCAGAGCCAGTCAGAAAACAAATATTGTATTGGCACTGGTTCCCAGCACAGGGGAGTCTATGCCATCATAACTTGGATTACATGTGGGCCTTGGGAGCAGAACTGTAGCTCAAGAGCCAGCTTGACTGGGTTCTTCTACTTATTAGTTATGTGATCTTGTATCAGTCATTTAACCCTTCTATATGGTCTTCATATCTCTCTAAAATTCATGTTGAATCTCCAAAGTCACCTGCTAATAATATTTGGAAGGCTTTGGAAATATATTAGAATTAGATGAAATCATGAGAGTGGGGCTTCCATGATAGCAATAGTGGCTTTATAAGAAGAGGAAAAAGGGATCCAAGTTATCAAGGTTGCTCTATCTCATCACATGATACTTTGCTGTGCCTCAGGACTCTGCAAGAGTAGGCCTTCATCTAATGCAGACCATGAATCTGGACCTCCAGAATCTAGAACTGTAAGAAATAAATTCCTTTTCTTCATCAGTTTTCCAGCCTCAGGTATTCTATTACAGCAACAGAAAATTGACTTAAGATAGACTCTGTGCATTCATTTCCTCATCTTTAAAATAAGGATAACAATTATGTATATATTTCATAGATGTTATGTAAGAACCAAGCAAAGTGAGAATATGCAGGACATGAAAATTTGCATAGAACACAGTAGGTGCTGTGTAAGTTTTGGCTATGATTATCATTTTATTATTATTTTATCATTATCATTGTAGCTGTTGTAGATGTATAACTCCTACTTTAAAATAAGCAGAAATATATGCTTGTATTAGAGAAAGAGGCTAATAGAGCCTACAACCTGGTTCTATATCTCTAGAATATAACTTGCAATTTGCAAATTTTGTATTCAAACTATTTTCAATGTGAAAAACATAAATACACCTGTAGCTTGTTGATAAAATACTCATCCTTTTCTACCTCTCAATGCTTATTTACAGTAAATAGAATAAAATGAGTGGGGTGAAAGATGATGAGCTCAATAGAATTATATGTAGAAGATCTTCAATCTTCCTTGATTAGTTTTATAATCTTAATGCTGTGAATAAGATTCATCATTAAAATCAAACACTAATTGCTATGGCAATAATTTATTAATTGATGCTACTTGATTATTTATATACTAATAATCAAATGTTAGGCAGAGACCAAGTTCAAGTATTATTAATAAAGGAGTCAATGGACATATTTAAATGCCTAATAAATTGTTACACAAATCCTGGAAGCTACTTGTCAGGCCTGCCCTGGCAACCAGCTGTATCACTTACTTACCCAGCTCTCTTTGTACCCCAGCTCTCCAGCCTAGCTCATCTCCTCCTCCTAAGAATGCCAGCCATTGTAATTAGTGCCTGTTAAAAGAAAATTTGGAAGCAAATTCAAACTCTCAAAATGAGTGCAAATTTACATGATCCTTAAAAACAAGGGTTATAGGAGGAAGATAAGTTGCCCTTTTCCTCCTTAAGACTACCACTTCCTTTCTGAGCCTGCACAAGCCCTTCTCTCTCTGAGTCATAATCTTTGGACAGTCACAACTCAGTGACCTCCTTGCTTAGACCCTCTCTCCTCCCCTCACACAGTTTCTCCCCAAGGCCAGATCCTCCTAACTCTAAGCCCTCCCATGAAACTTCGTAGATGTTTTCCTCCATTACTTTTTACACTTCCAGTTGACTTCCATTTTAAAAACTCTCAACACTAAACTTAGCTCTCTAAATGACCTTGTCTCCCAACCCCAGAGACTATCCATATCTTTAATTAGCCACTAGCTTAGTTTTATTTACTATTTGATAAGGGCATTATCTGTGGACTTTCTAGGCCATGATCTAGAAACTAAAAAATAAAGACTAAATACTGGGTGTGTATGCTTCAAGGAAGCATCTCATCCGGGAAGCATCATCTAGGCAGTCATTAAAGAAGTATATGTGAAATAGAACAAAGTATGCAAAGGACCTGGGAGTATGGAGGTGACAGATACGTTACTTTGCAAGATTTGTCTTTTGAGGTGAGTCTAAAAGGAAAGGAGCAAGTCAATCACTGGAAGATGGAGAGGTGAATTGGGAACTGCATTTCAGGCAAAGGAAATTGTGTTTAGAAAGCCTAAATGATTACTGATGGCGCTTCAATTTTTTTTAACCCCTATACTGGGTATGAACCTAAGGTACTCCTCCAGTCCTTTGCATTTACTTGTTTATTTATTTATTTATATTACTTTGAGACAGGGAATCTGCATTGCCCATGGTAGCCCTGAACTTGTGATCCTTCTTCCTAAGACTCCCAAGTAGCTGGGATTACAACTATGCACCGCATTTCCAACTTCACTTTAATTTTGCAATATATTTAATCTACATAGTTCTCTACTCTTTTGATTTCTGTTTTCTACTTATTCCTAGTACAATTTTAACAAAAATAATATCTAATTCTGACCCATATTTTTTCAGGTTTTATTCTATCAAAATAAAACCTCCAATCAAAACAAAACTCACAAAATGAATAATTTAATAAAGTATATTTAAATATTTAGACATTTGAGAAATAAAAGAATGTAGAACACATTATAGATGGATAAAATATTTAAATATAGCAAAGGAAACGCTATAAGTATAGACATAAAGATGAGGAAATATTTTAATAATCTTTGAGTGGAATAGCCTAAATATGACATCAATTCCTGGAAGTACAAAGAAGTTTAGCTAATTTGATTAAATAAAAAAACACAAAAGTGTTTGGCAAAAAACATCACAAGGCTAGGTGCAGTGGTGCATGACTGTAATCCCAGTGAATCAGGAGGTGGAGACAGAAGCATGAAGCATGCTAAAGCCAACTTCAGCAATTGAGCAAGGCCCTACGCAACTTAATGAGACCTGTCTCAAAATTTGGGAAAGTAAATAAACAGGGCTGCAGATGCTGCTGAGTGGTAAGGCAACTTTGGGTTAAATCCCTAAAACAAAAATTAAACAAAACAAAACAAAAGATGCCAAAAGCCAAACAACATTGTAGAGTTAACTCTTGAAATCCACTTTCCGTCCATTTTAAATTTGATCTCTATCTCTGTGAATGAATAGCAGCCATCTAGGATCCCCAAGAATCACAGAAATTGATTAAAGTTATAGCTCTTGAGATCCCCTGGTTTCCTTGGAGCTCAGGCAACAGAAAATCTGCAAGTAATGTAATGGAGAAAAGCGTGACATGAGGTTTTCTTTGCTTTTCCCTTGGTGATCACCTAGAAATTCCTGTGGCACTTTGTCAGTATTCATTTTGCTTCTCAGGTTTTAAAAATCTATCATTTCCCTTGTCCCTTCACCCTAGAGGTAGTAAGCTCTGGGGTTACTGCAGGATTCTCTTTGGTTCCCCTAACTTCTACCTTCTAAAGCAAGGTGTGGGTTTCACAATTGAATTGTTTCCTCAAAGTATTCTAATTTGTATAATTTATTTTTTAATGGTTCACTGATAGATACTCCAGGAAATAAATTGAAATATCTACAACAAAGTTTAATGTTGAGAATATAGACCTTAAGAAAACAGTAATTCTTAATTTAATAGTAGTTGGTATTTTGACTGCTTTTTCTTTGTCAGTGACCTTTCATAATTTTTTAAGAATTAATCCATTAGTACTTAAAATAATCCTGTTTTACACATAAGTAAATCAAAGGTGAAGGTCACATGGCCAATAGTAGGAATATTGGTGTCAAAATGTCATCAGACTACAAATTCGGTCTTAACTGTGCTGCTATACTGAGAAGAGTAAAGAAGTTGGTTTGAACAACAGCCACAATAACTGGCACTTAATCACATTTACTGTCTGTCAGGAGCTTTTCTAAGTATTTTATTTATGTTAACTCATCTAATCCTCAGAAAGGCTTTATAAGGTAGAATAATGAAGTAATATAATCAAGATCATACTTCTAGCAAGGTGTTATCAAACCTAGATAGCCTAAATTGAGAATCTGTGAACTTTATTTCTGTGCTTACTATCAGTAACAGGAATAGAAAATTGAATAGAAATATATATATATATATATATATATATATATACCCAATACATTAAAGAATGAAATAATTGAAAGTAGCACTGACATATCTGTTTTTGTCTACAATATTGGCCAAATTATCAAGGTTTAAAGAAAATTTGGGTGAGACTTAGGGAAACTGGACATTTTCATATGCTTTTGGTGGAAGTGCAAAATGGAAGAATATTTCTTGAGAACACAAGTATTCATTATTAGAAAATCCATTAAACAAATTAAGGAATCATGAAAGAGAACCAAAATTAAATTCCACAGATACATTCATTAACAGGGAGACAGCTTGCAATTGGATTTTCTGTATTGGAAAAAAGCTTATAAGCAGTACATACATGATTCCATCTATATAAATTTGCATATACCATACTGTTACATCTAGAAGATGTCCACTAAAATGTTAACAGGAATTGCTCCTGTGTAAGAGCTGTGCTGATCCTTATGGTACTTGTGTGAATTTAAAATGTCCCTCAGGAATTTGTAGACTGAACATTAGTTTCCATTGGTCCTGTGAGCCATGTGCCTGCATGGAGCACAGGGCTTGCCAAGGAACATGATGCATACTTTGTATTATATTATAGATTCAACTTGAATATTTTTAACCAGAAAAGGAAAATATTCTTTTTATTATGGAAAAAATAACAGGATGCCCCTTACAAATGTTTCCTACACAATCTACAATTAACTTTGTAGTTTAACTATCTGATTCTAATCAGCAGTAATAAATACTACTATTGACTTTGCCTCTTTTGTCCAATTTAGGCCAAATGATTGATCACCTAAACTGTTTTCACTGATTCTCTTGATTCTTTTTTTTATGCCAGAACCTCTCAAGAGTTCTCTAGCTCTTGATCAATTTCAATTCTTCTCATTCTGTCCTACACCCAGCATAAGAAATTCCTTTGGAGATTGTCATACAACTTTGTTGGTGGTTTTTAAACTCACTTGGTCTCAATCCAAACTACATTAAACTCTTTTGGTGTCTGTCAATCAGATCTGTCTTCTACTTGTTTCATAGAAAAATTCCAGACTTTTACCAACCTCCACATTCTTCTCCATATTTAACTCTTTTTCAAAAGGTTTACTTGCCTCCCACTTACTCAAGAAAATTAAAAGAATAAACATAAACTGCCTCCTCTATATTTATATTGTATTTTTGTTTGTTTGTTTGTTTGTTTGTTTGTTGAGGTTGGCAGTACTTTGTCATTTATGTTCACAGTCCAAGAAGGAAGGCATTGCATGCCCTTCAGTGAGGCATTGACCTTGGAAACAGAATGAACATAACAGAAGCTATCCTATAAGAGGTTTATCATTTCAACAAGATGAATTGACCCCTAGTTCCTGCAATAGGGTGCAATTGAGTTGTTTAAACAGTTCCATGGACTGGAAGGGAAGGGAAGTCCTTTGCTCAGCACTAAGCAATCACTGTGGCTGGTTTCCACAATAAGGAATGTTATTCAGTCAAGGAACACTACTTGTGGGAATATGAGGGGCTGCTGGGGCACTTGTAATTAGACCATTCCAGATCCTCCAAGATTTAAGTGTCAATGTAGCACACATTGATTGTAGGCCACATACCATGCTATCATTCATTGTTTATCTGCTATTGAAATTTAACTCAGTGCTCTATATTCTCTTTAGCAACCTTATTTCCATGGGTTGCTTCACATGAATGTCCATTAGCCTTAGTTCTCCTTGGGGAGAGTTGGTCACTTGCAAGGTCTGCCACTAGTGCCATTCATGAGAATATTCTGTGATGCTGCTCTCTCCTACTGCTCACCACAAGTTTTCTGCACAAGTAACATGCCTACACTTCTGATTTTCAGGGACAGAGTGCTCTGAGGTCTGTGCCAAGGTGCATTCCATACTGATGTCTCAATCTTTGCATTAACTTACAGAGTTAAGAAGCCTATAGTTATATAAACCAAACAACATCCAGGAACACAGCTATTTCAGCTTCTGTTCCTAGCATTTTTATTCTGAGCTTGAAACTAGTCCTTCAGGCAGTCCTAACACATGGATGCTCCTCTAAGACCTTTGTTCTTCCTCCAGTTTTTCTTGCACAAAAATATAAGCATACTTTGTTTCCAGTCACCAAACAGGAAAGTACTCCTAAGAAACAAGACATGAACTTAGTACATTTGAAGAGAATGGAGATGTCTACTAGGTTGAGAGCCTAGAAGACAAGAAAAAGGCACAGTTAGAGAATGCTCTATATCAGTATAGGCTTTACACCTCGTGAGGAAGGTTTAGTGGGAAATAGGAAGGCAATGTGGTAGGATTTATATCTTTGGAAGTGTTAGGTAGAACTTGACCAAGACAACATCATTTTGATCTTATCCTCCATCTTCAAACAAGACCCACCTATCCCTAAAACCCCTGACCCGCTTAAGTCTAAACCCCAAACCCACCTACAATACTCTGCCATCATGCAAAGAAACCCTAAACACTCCATCATAAAAACACGACCCTTCCCTGACAACTCCCTGACAACTCCCTAGCAATGCCCTAATTTTCTTTTCCCTTAGTTCTTTATATCTACCCCAGCCTGTAAGCAGAAGATGGGTCCTAGACTCTATTAGGGCCCACCTCTGCAGGTTTCTCCCAATAAACCTGTGTTACTGTTGAGCTGCTGCCTCTCTCCTCTATATTTCCTCCACTTACTTCTTTCCTTAATGGAAGGGGACTCAATTTCTAAAACACATATAGCAAACAAGGACGAGTGGCACCAAGAATAACATTTAGTAAAGGAGGTGAAATCAACAGAGGATTTGTACTATCATTTCCTATAGTTTTTTGAGTTTGTTTTTGAAGTGATGAAATTACTTTATATTTGTTATCAATTTCTGTAAGGTACCAATTCATTTCCATTCTTTAAGACTATAACAAAGAAACATTTTTGGAACCATTTGTTCCATCAGTAATATCTCACCAAATCTTATAAACTACCCCATAATAAGTATAATCATTGTAAATGATTGGTCCCATAGCAGCTTAAATCTGTGTATACACACAAGTGTGGTTTTTATTAAATCTAAATTTTCTATTTAAGAATTTGTCTCCATCACGAGTGTGGGGCAGTTTAGGATAGGACACTATATAATTAATTATTGTTGTTCTGAGAAATAGCTTATACCTTAGAGGCCCTGAGCAAGTGGTTATCAATTTGAATGATAGACCACTATGCAGATCTGGTGCTCAGTGATACTTATACATTATGAATACCCTTTTCCAAATCAAATTTATATGCTTAGATGGGCAACTTGTTACAATATTGGGTATTATAAGTAATTTAGAGATTGTTTAACATATACAAGATTATATGAAAACACTGAACCTTTTCATACAAATGACTTGAGAGTCTACAAGTTTTGGTCTACATGGGGGTCCTGGAGCCAATCCCCCATGGACACAAGGGATCACTGTAGAGGGCCAGATTACTTTAAGTGTGGGTTACTTTAAGTGTAGTGTTTAATGCCCTAAATCACAATCAATTGAACAATTACTTGAGACAGAGATAAAGGCAGAAAGAAGCTTATTTCTAAGCCTCATTCACTAGAGGCAAAAACTGCTAGATTTCTCATCTTTGAAAACTCTTTAAGTAATGCTTATTTACATTAGTGATTGAAAGGCATTGGCTTAGCAATCATTCTTGGACTCTAGAATAATGCAGATGAATAAAATCTCAGCATTGCCATTTACTGTGTGACCAGGACTTGGTTACCTAAACTGATTGAACCTTTCTTTAGCTATTACACAAAACTATGAACACTAGCTTCTCACAGGACCATAAGGACAATGAAATGACACAAAAACATATGTACAATGATTTGCAGAGGGTGTGATACATGGCCAAGACTCAGTAATGCTAATTGTTATTACTCTTGTCTTTATTAGATTAAATAGCACCTTATTAATACAGTCAACACACTATAGGTATTTAGTACATGTACACTAAATGAATGATTTAATAATTTTTAGTGCCCCATATTTCTTCTAAAGAAAAGAACTTTATAATCAAAATGTAAAACAGTGCAATATAATCAAAAAAATTTGATTCCTTATATATCAACAAACCATTCATTTAAAAATATGTTATCTGGAATTTGATTATATAGAAGTTTAAAGAAAAATATACGCACTGATGAAAATTTTCAAAGGTTCCAAAATTATATGTCATTTAATATATGGAAAGTCTATTGAATGCTGACTAATGTTCTAGGAAATAGAAACATAGCAGTTTTTAAAAATAGGCCAAAGAAAACAACTGCCACCTTCTTTTTCCTGGAACTTAACAGTGAGTATATTTTCTGGAAATGGGTAGACAACAGGGAGACAATAAATATACAGATAAATAAATCACATAGTGTACCTGAAACTTAACAGTTTATAGCAGCATGCCTTTATCAATCCCTGTTGCCCGTGGGGCAAAGTTCTACCTGGGTTCTCTGCAAGACCGTGATCAAGGAAAGGTGCATGCTGATTCCTTTCTGGTGCTTGGGTTCTCTTCCCAAATCTGTGATTTTTGGTAGAATAAAGTTGCTTGAAACTGTAGCTCTGAGTTTCCCACATTTTTCTGCTGACCCTCAGCCAGGACCTCTTTCAGCTCTAGAGGTTTCCACAGCTCCTTGCTATATGATCACAGTCTCTCTCAGCCTGGCAGCTTTCATCTTCAGGCCTTCAGGAATAGCACGTGCTCCAGGTCCTAAGAAGGAGTCTTCTCCACATAACCTAGTGATGGAGAAACTATCACAGGACCTTTGTCAGGTTTGATTGCCCAGAAGCAAAACTGAGGTCCTGACTTGTTTCTAGAAGAGAGGTTTACACATGACCGTGATTCATTGAGAGTCCTTTAGAATTTTGCATGCTCTACACACATGGTGCGTCAGGTGGTGATAAGTATTATGAGAAAAATAAAACTGGGAAGAGAGACAGGATGTTTTCAGGGGCAGGAGGCATCTATGGCAGCATGACAGTGGGCAGGGGAGGAAAAGCTCTTATTTTGGTCATAGGAGGCTCAAACATACATGATATAGCACTTCAAAGATATATAGAACTGATTAAATACTTATGCTTTTAATAAAATTGAATTAAAATAATCACAACAATTATATGATAATCTTCTCCATCCAGACAAATCTTAGCAGAAAGGAAGCAGCTCTCATAATAAAATCAACATCTTAAAAATCAGCTCATACAAAAAGGAAGGAGAACAAATGAGCACTTTTCTCCTCAGGGATTTCCATTCATCAGTTAAGAATGTGGCTTTCTTCTTTTATTACTTGTAATTCATCTTGGAAAGTTCTTTATTCCCAGGAGGAAGCTTGCTTTCCTCATTCCCACTCACTGTAGGATTGGGTCCCTATCAAGCAGTTATTTTTAGTCAACAATTTATACTCCTCATTTGTTTCCTAAGAATTACCATTGGTTAAGCCACCAGTCTTTACAAACTCTATTTATATTCCAATCAAATTAGAATCTCAAAACCCATTAGTGTTAAAAGAGTGAACTTGTCTTTGTAATAAGTTTTCTTTCTGAGTGAGACAGGAGAAGCCCAGAGGCAACAAGGAATGTCTGAATCTGGGTTCCCGTCTCTGTTCTGTGCTGCAATCATCATGAATAGCAATCTACATGTGACAGCCCCTCCCAGCCACACTGCAGAAGATTGTGTGTGTGTTTTTTAATTGGTTTTTTAGATGTACATGACAATAGAATATACAATGACATAATTATAAAAGCATGGAATATAACTTGCTCTAATTCAGTATTATCCCTTTCCCTCCCTTCCTCCCATCCCTTGCTTTTTATAGATATTGACTATTCTTTCCATTCCTGGTTTTCATGTTCCTGAAATATGCCATTTTTATGATCTCTGCTGGAGGACTTTCTTGGAGGTGCAGGGGATATGGATAAAACAAAGTAAACTAAAATCAATCAGGTGTCTGTCAATTTTAAATACCACTCAATGGCTTGATAAGAATGAAGATTAATGCTAGCTAGAAATGAATTTGGTTTTATCTTCAGCTTTTAATTACTTATTATCTTTCTACATTATAAAACTTAAAATTAAGGGGATATTATTTTGTAGAACTTCTGGGGTACCATACCTTTTTTCTCCATTTAGTAAGCAGAGCCAATGCAGAACTTTGCATCTTTTCTTCTAAAGTATTTAGGATGTTTGATCTGATGAGTGCTATCTGCTTAAGCATGAATTCCTTTGAGGTCTCATTTTATGTTCAAAGTCCACATAATGTTTTATATAAACATATTCTCATAAAACAATACTATTATAAATTACTCACTAAAACACACACACACACACACACACACTCACACTCACACACATACACAGAACTCGATAATCCAACAGAGGTACTAAAGCTTTGAGTACCACTTACACAAGAGCTACCACTAAGTTGCCCAGTTTTAGAGGAAAACCAAAAGACTCTTTCCAGAAACCTCATATTAATGATCAAACTGCTGATAGCATGTAAGCAACCAATTATTTTAGACATACTCTTTCTTTGCTTTATAGTGGAGCATTTACTTTATAATGTACCGATATGAGTTAGATATGAAGTGTTTTCCCAAAACTCCTATGCTAATGCAGAAATATTCAGACGTGTGAAGATGAGATTATGAGAACGCAACTTAATCTTCCCATCTTAGTTTGAATGGACTAACTGGGTGGTAACTATAGGCAGGTGCACCACAACTGGAGGAGGTGGGCGGCTCTGGACATGCCCTGGGTGGGTATCTTCCCTGTACTCCCTCCCCTTTCTCACTCTACTTCTCAGATGCTATGAGGTGAACAACTCCCCCCTTCAGCCATGGTGTTCTGCCTCAAACTGGACTCAGAGCAGTGGGGTCAGCCCACCGTGAAGTAAGCCTCTGAGACCGTGAGTCCAAATACACTTGTCCTCCACTAAGTTGTTCTTAAGTGTTTCATCGAAGTGAAAAAACCTAACACATATACTATTAAAAGTGTGGGTAGACTTCTGATGAAATAAATGTATCAAACATTTCTATTCAGCATGTGAAATTTAGATCTATGAAGGCCTTTGCAAGCAGAAATTTTTTCAGATCATTAATTCCTTATCACACAGGAACTCAGAACATGATTTAGATGGCCTCTTGTCTACCTCTCTCTCACTTTTTTCTTATCTCTTGTTCCCCTCTTTTTCTCTAAGCTTATCAGCTGTCCCAATGCCATCCTCAACATCTGTTATTATTTTTTTTTTTTTTGGAGCAGGGAAAGACAGATTTTATTTTATCAACATTTCAAGTTATTGACATGAAGAAAATATTTTTTATGTGTACAGTAGGCACAGTGGTTAAAGAGTTTGAGACTTTATATATAAAATATTATACATAATTAAAAATATCCACTTGGAAAAGGCAGATATGAACAGATAACTAATAGATTAAGAAAACTTTATGCATATAAATAAATATGTACATCCTCCACTTTACTAATAATCAAAGAGATCAAATTACAAAAACAGAACATTTTTTCATGACAGTCATGTTGAGCTCAGTTTAGCTCACATTACTTTTACCTTCAGATATTCAAAATAGAAATCTAATTTCAAAAGATATAGGAATAATAATACTTATTGGAAAATTGCTTTAATAACCCAACTAGCAATGATCTAAATGCTATTGATACAAGAAACTGATAACCAAATTTAGCTGTAAGAGAATGCCATCAGGTCTGAAGTTATACAGATTATATAGTCAATTATACTTTCATTTGATTTTATAGGAATGAAATAAGGACACTATGATTTGGTGGTAAGAACGTTAATACTTTTTTCAGTGCTAAAATATAGATTTTTCTTTGAGGTTTTGACCATCCTATATTTCTATAAAACTATGATATCATTTGTCAGTATTTTAGAAATAGGCCTTATATTTATTTGTTTAATGTTCTTTCTTAACACAATGTATCTTTTTGGTCTGAAGAATTTCTTTGCTCTTGAGCTGAACGTTAAGCTCCCCTTGTAGAATTTTTAAGTTTTCCTCTACTCATTTAATTTAAGTCTTTCACACACTAAGTATTTTGGTTTACTACCTAAATAATCTTATATGGTAGCTGATTATACTAGTCTAATGTTCAATACATATGCTGTATAAAAAAATTACATCATTTTTATTTGCTTCCTTTTAATTTGCTCAACCTCTGTTCTTACGCCATATATTGTGTTGCCATGTTACTGAATTCTTTCCTACTTCTTTTATGATCATGCTTTCATCTCTTGTATTAGATCCTGTTTTCCCTATTTACATTTGTCATATTTGCATTCAGCTTAGTCTTCTAGTTTTCTTTCCTTCCTTGGTTATTTCTGTTCTGTTACATGTCATAATAAAATTCTGCTTTTAGCATTTATTAGTTTATGTTTCTTCACTTCAAAATAGTTGTGAGTCAGTTTTGTGGTTGAGGACAAAATTAGACATTCATAATGTTTAATTAGTGTCTTTAGCTTTAGTTCACAGGCAATGTTATAAGCTGGTCATCTGTTAGGTATTGCAAGCAGAAATGAGTGAGATCTCAGATTGACATGCTATGTCATGGCCTTATGTGTGGTGGTCAGGAGCACCATAAGTGCCCATTGTCTTAACAAATTACAGCTTTCACCATGAAAGTACACTGCATTGAATCATCCTTAATAAAGAGCTTTTGATATATTAATATACACCCATATATTCTCTAGAGCTGGATTTCCGAATCAGATTGCAACCTATTTGAGGGCACTAGTTTTCAGTATCTCACTTAAATTCTTACTCTTGTAGACTGGGCCTAAATTCCTGTGGGGCATGATCTTTTTCCTCCAGTCAATGGCTAGTATCCTGAAAGCAAGCCAATCAAAAGCATAAAGCTACTAATGTCACCATCCCTAGAGATTTTTGACTACATAACAAAGGGGGATCTCAGTCTCCTTCTTGGAGCCAACAGTAGTTCTCCAGGATAAACTCTTGTTCATGTGATGAAGTCAAGTTCACGGCAAATTTTGCCCACTAGTCTGTGGCTTTCATAATTTTTGCTATTTAATTTTTCTCTGAATTGGCCTGCCTTTAAAGCCTCATTCACTAGGTTTCCTGAATTATGTAATAAGCTACTCAAAGAAAGGGAAGGAGATATATCAATTCACTGCTGTTTATTCATTGTTCATTAATGGCTGCAATGTAGGTCCTTAATCATATACTATTGGACAATACTTGGACTTGAACCCTAAGTATAAATAGTCATGTTGAAGAGTTCTAATGTATAAAGTTCTGTTTGTATAAGCTTTTACCCCACTACAATTTATTTTATGTAGACTTGTAATCATATGCATGTATGTGTGCACATTTGTCTTTCTACACGTGTAATGTGTTTTATATATGTACATACTGAATACAATTTATGTAACAATAAATTATACATATATACTATCTATACCTTTTTATTACTTAACTTCAAACACTATTTGATATTGAAAGGGTGAATTTTTTTCACTTTTTCAAGATACTGATTAGTTTTTATACTATACTTCAATTGGATTATCATCCTAAACATATGATATTTCTTTTATTAGAACCTATATTCAAACTACTGGTGATAGTCAGTAAAATCACAATTACAATTTTTCCTTCAAAAGTGGCAGCAATTGTTATGCACTACTTAATGAATGCTAACAGTTTCCCTTCATCGGCTTTATTTTATTCCCTTTGAATATTTTGCCTGGATGCTAAAATATGAATAATTGGAAAAGAATGTTTGGTTCCAGCATATAATGGATTAAATCTTCATTCAAGCTGTTTTCTTCCAAAAACAGTTATGATATCTTTCATCCTCTTGATATTTCCACCCATACTACTTCATATTAAGTGCATCTGTGGAACTTAGTTTTAGAAATGGATAAAATTGGATACTCTTCATAGTTTTCTGCTAGCTTAGTGTGATTTGCTGCATTTTATTTTGGAAAAAGATATACATTTACATGTCCCCAATGTGAAATTTCCTAGACAACAATTTGTCAGAATCTTAATATTTTATAAATTTAAAAATTTTAATATTCCTTAATTTAATCTCATATTTCACTTATATATTATTCATCTTTCTCTCCAGCATAGTCTCTGGGATGATCACAACTGGTTTCTTGCTCAGTTCCATGTCTATTCTAAGTGGCTAGAGCTGTTATTGTATACCCCTAAATCCATGGTCCTCTCTCAGCTAAGCTGTAATAATTTTCTCCTTTTATCTGAAGGCATAAATTGTCTTTTATTATTTGTTATGAAATGAATTGTATCCCTGAACATTCACATGTTGAAGTCTTTGTTCCCATTTTGATGGTATTTAGAAATGGGTTCTTTGGAGGGAACAAGGGTTAGATGAGGTCACAAGGGTAGGGCTTTTATAATGGAATTAGTGAGTTTATAAGGAGACAATGAGAGAGAGAAATAATATTCTGTCCACCAAATGACAATATAGCAAGAAGTTGGTTATCTTCAAGTCAGGAAAAGGGCTATCACTAGGAAACAAATTAGCTGGCACCTAGATTTTGGACCTCCCAGCCTTTAGAACTATGAGAAGTAAATGGTTTTTGTATTCATTCCATCTAGTCTATAGAAAAAAAAATTTAGGCTGTCACTGCCCAAGCTGACTAATATATTTCTTTAAGAAAACTGTCTCCTAAACTTGATTTATGTTGATCTCTTTCATATATCTTGCAGTTTTAACTGTGTGTGGCTATAAATTGCTTATCTTTGTAATAATAGATGCTGGAGGGGTTGTGGAGAGATAGGCACACTAGCACACTGTTGGTGGAGCTGCAGACCGATACAGCCACTCTGAAAGGCAGTGTGGAGAATCCTCAAAAAACTAGGAATGAACCCAAGATATGATCCTGCTATTCCTCTCCTGGGTAATTTTCCAGGGGATCTAGAATCAACACATTACAGTGACACAGCAAAATCCATGTTCATAGCAGCTTAATTTACAATAGCTAAATTATGGAAACAATCCAGATTCCCATCACTGGATGAATGGATCCAAAAATTGTGGTACATATATACTATGGAATTTTACACAGCAATTAGAAACAATGATATTGCAGCCTTTGAAGGTAAATGGATGGCTATGGAAGAAATTATGCTGAGTAAAATCAGCATAACCCAGAGAACCAAGGGTCGAATGTCTTCACTCATCTGTGGAGGCTGGAGCTAGACCCTGGCCATTGAGAAAGGAGGTCAATTCTCGTGTTTTAAATTCGGAAAAGGTGTAGTGACATACTACCTAAGGCATGTAATGGGAAGGAGGCGGGGGGGGGGGATAAAGGTGGGTAAC